>PVJH01000520.1:101963-300198 GCA_004026705.1 Nesogale talazaci | reverse complement strand
ATGCTGCTTGGACTTCTTCCATTGGTTTATGATCATATGCTATCTCTTGAAATAACTGAATGCCTTCTAGTTCCTTTTGATATCATGAGTCAGTGTATTCCTTCATTTTCTTTTAATGTTTCCTCCATCACTCAATATTTTGCCCAAAGAATCTTTTAGTATTGAATTTGTGGTTGAATCTGCTCACCCCACCCAGTTCTTTCGGTTTTAGATATTTCGAACATGTCTTTTATTTTTGGTGTTCTAACACCAATGCTTTGGACGTTTAATTACAAGACTTTCTCTTTTCCAGCTTCCCTTTGAAATTTTCTGATCAGTTCTTTTACATATCATTTCTTCCATTTGCCTTAGCCACTCTATGATCATGGGCAAGTTTCAGAGTTTCTTCAGCTCTCTGCTTTGATCTTTCTTTCTTGTCTTTTTAAAGCACTCTAGTGGCATAGTTCTTACAGGTTGGGTTGCAAGCTCTGAAATTCAAAACTATCAGGTGCTCCAAGAGAGAAGGATGCAGCTTTCTACTCCCATAAAAAGTTACTCCCACAAAAAGAAACCCGCAGCAACAGGTCTTCCCTACCTAATAAGGGTGCTTTTTTGGAGTTTTCTATCATTCCATATGATGTTCTTGATGGCATCCTACAGCTCATCAGGTCTTCTGTCATTAACATCTAGTGAGTCAAGTCTATTTTTGAGATGTTTTTGAAATTTAGGTGAAATATATTCAAAGTCATATTTGGACTGTCATGGACTTGATCCATTTTTCTTCAACTTCAATCTAAACTTTCATTTTGAAAAAATGGTGGTTTGTTTCACAGTAAGTCCCTGGCCTCATTTTTTGCTGATCATATTGACTTCCTTCATCACCTCTTACCCCAGATGTAGTCAATTTGCTTTATAAGTATTTCGTCTGGAGAGATCCATGTGTATAGTCATAATTTATGTTGTTGAATAAAGGTATGGGCAATGAAGACATCCTTGGTCTTGTAAAATTCTATCACACAATCTCCAGCTTTGTTTCAGCCACCAAGGTCTTATTTTCCAACTATTGTGACTTCCTCTATGGTCTCAAGTTTTGATCAATCATCAATAATTATCAATGTATCTTTTAAACAATAAATGTTTCTTGATTGCTTGTTTGGTCAAGTTTAGGCTTAAGATGTTGGGAAAATTCTTAATTTTCTTCACCACTTGCCTTAGTGGTTGGTGAGTAAATTTGAATGGTAGTTGTATTGACTGGGGTTCCTTTTATGTGAACAGATATTATTCTGTCATAGATAAGATAGATATTAATATGTCCATTTTGATGGTGAATATGATGCTATTCCTTTTAAACTTGTCATTCCCAGCATGGTAAATCATACGATTGTCTGATTTTAAATGGCCACATGAGTCTTTCAGCTCAATAAAGTCTAGGATATTGATATTTAAGTGATTAATTTCATTTTTGATGATTTCCAGTTGTCCTAGATTCATACTTTGTATACTCCAAGTTTACATGAATTGCACCTAAGATCTCTAGCACTTTACTCCAGGCATGTTATTATATTTATATTCATGTTGAGAAGCTAGCTCCTTTCAACCCAAAGGCTTTATTTTCTTTGTATCTATCAATGTCCTGCTGCTATTTATAAGATTTTCAGTAACTATTTCCTCAGAAGTGGACAGTTTATTCCTTCTTCATAGTCTGGAAGCTCCAATGAAGCTTGTTCTCTTTTAGTGTCTCTACTGGTACTTGAAATGCCAGTGACATAACTTGCAGCATCATAGTAACAGGAAAGTCACCATGGTATGTCAAACTGACTGGCAAGTTGAGATAGTCTGGGTTGACTGGAGAAGCAAGTTCACAGACAAGAGAGAACTTAATAACAATGAGTAATTGTATACTAAGAAAACATCCCAACTCATATGTATGATGCCAGGCTATAAACTCTCAGACACATGCAAGACATGCAAAGAGATCACAGGCTAGTGGGTGGGAAATTTTGTGGATCTGATGGTGGTGGAAGCACTCAGCACTGGCATCCATCTCTGTGTGGCTACTCTGGCTTTGGAGCTCTGGCTCCATCAGCTTCGCTCCATGTGGCTTGTTGACAGGAATGTCTCACAGGGAGAGTGTGTGTATTTCTAGTCAGCTGTTTATCTCCATAGCGCCTTCAAGTAAGGTCATCAAGCTGTGACCTGATTGACAGGCTAAACTCCACCCCATTCACTTTTTTTAAAATCTTTTTATTCGGAGTTCATACACCTCTTATCACAATCCATTCATCCACCCATTGTATGTCAAGTACATTTGTACATTTGTTGACATCATTTTCAAAACATTTTATTTTTACTTAAGCCCTTGGTATCAACTCCTCATTTTTCCCCTCCTCCCCTCATGAACCCTTGATAATTTATAAATTTTTATTATTTTGTAATATCTTACACCATCCGATGTCTCCCTTCACTCACTTCTCTGTTGCCCATACCCCAGAGAGGAGGTTATATGTAGAACTTTATCATCAGTTCTCCTTTCTCCACCATTTTCCCTCCTCCTTCCTGGTATCCTCATTCTCACCACTGGTCCCTTCACTCTTAATAGTCTCAATTTGACACTAGATTAGGTAACACTGACACTAGATTACCACACAATTGGTGGTTAATTATGTAAGTTAGTTGATTAACTGCATTAGTTAATTATTACAAGCACTAAAAACATTTGGGCCCAAAATTATCCTACTTTTCTTTTTCCACTTTTTATTGTGAATAGGGTGAAGGTTCTTAGAGCATATTAGTGTTCCATTGAAAAACTCAGATGAATTTGGTTTCACGTCCTTGATTGTGATCTCCACCATATAACAACATGCATCTCACTTCCATCTTGTGTTTTCTATTTCTAATTTACCTATTTCCCCCCACCACCACCCCTGTCTGTCTTCTGATCTCTGCATTTGGGTCAGTGTTACTATTTTGATCACAAATGATTGATTGTTTCTATTGGAATTTCCTTTTATAGACCTGTCTATTGTAGGACTGGAAACTGAGCCAGGAGGTGAGCTCATTTCTTGGCCTGAAGGGAGACCAAGGATCATAGTCTTGGGGATCCTGTAAGTCTCTATCTGACTAGGACAGAGGAAGTTTCATCTTTTTGAGATTTTGGATTTTTTCCCACATGTTTTTGGCATGGTATCTAGGACCTTCTGTGCTCTCTCTTTCATAGTGGTTACTAGTGGTAGTTGAGCAATATCTAGTTCTTTTAGTTTCAAGGTCCTGGAGGATCAGGTGTGTGTTGCAATTATTCCTTTCGACTAATTATGTCTATGTCCCTTTGATTTTATTCACTGCTCTTTGCTCCGGAGGAGAAAGATCAATAGTTTCCCCCTTAGAGTGCCCTACAGAAAATTAAGACCCCAAGTACTACTCACCAAAGCAGGAGGTAGAACATTGTCTGTTTGTACTTTGAAACAAAGATATACTCTTTATCTGTATTGGTTTCACAGGGCTGCCACAACAACATTTGGCAAAGAAGGTGGATTTAAAGAACATAAATTTATTGTCTGAGCTCTAGAGTTCAAGCTATGGGCTGTGTTGGTTCTTTATGAGGACTCCCAGAGAGAGCCTTACTCTACTTCTATCCCTATTTCTTCATTTCTGCTGGCCCCCAACAACCTTGGCTGTTTCTTGGCTTGCAGTTGCCAGTGCCTTCTTGGTTACATGACTGTCCTTGTGTCTCCCTCCTTCTGAAAATCATCTTTTTCATAAAGAGATCAGCTCTTTAGGATTAGGATCCACCCAACTCCAGTGTGACCTCATGTTAATCTAACTGATAGCTTCTTCATTTCTTTTAAAAAAGGCACGTCCACAGGTATAGGTTTAGGAATCAGTGTGCCTTATTTGGGGGCAGGGTACACAATTCAACCCTGATTGCTATGTTTTACTGTAGTCCATCAGGAAATGTTGGCCACTTTTCAGTGGGGAGCAGTCATGCCCAGAACAGAGTTCTGGGCTGATGCCTAAAAAAGAGGGAAAAGGAGTAGACCGCCTGACAGATGATGACTGTGAGAAAGGCAGGGTTAGAGTCCATGGCAGAATCGTGAGTAAATAGGTACACTTATTTGTGAATATAAAAAAACATTCCTGAGGGGTCTCAGACATTTTGATGTTTTTATAGGCATTTGATGTATTTGGGGCTTTTGGGCACCTTGGCAAATGACAATTTGAGCCGATAGATTTACACCCAAATGCTTTATAAGATTTGTAATAAAATATGTAAAACCTCTCCCAGTGAGAGAAGCTCTATTCCCTACCCGCACCCACCCCCATCTCCTATAGAACACCATGAAGTGTTTACATAAACAATGTGGAGCTGTTTATCTAATTTATTTAGGGAACACAAATAAACACAGAAATTATATAGTGTTAAAAGTATTAACAGATTGGTACAGAGCACGTTCTCACATTGCTAAATGATTTATCAATAAAGAACTGCAACAACAATCCTCTCACAACGATTGTTTACAGCTTTTCTCAACACTATAGCCTTAGGCACGCGTACAAAGGAACTCAATCCATGGATGAATGATGAATAGACTTGGAGGGTAGGAAAGCACAAGTTCTGCTGAGCAAGTAGAGGAAGACATGTGTCAGTGACATCTGGGTTAATGGCTCCCTGTTTGCTGGCACGTTCCAATACAAGTAGTGGACCTGGTCAAATGTAGGAAACATAGAAAAGCTTTCATTCTTTATGAGAAACAACTGGTGAAGCCACTTTTCTCTTCTTCAGCTGCTTCTACAGCAGTCATGCCCCCGCTCTCCCACTTTCCACAAGTTAGGACTCGAATAATTTATTCTTTCAATGACTCTAGATGAACCAAACCTTTTTATCTTTTTCTCTAAAGCAAAAAGTTATTCTTCTTTCTATGTCTCCTGATGGACTAGCTTAGACAAACCCTTAGCTTTCTTGGGGCTCATTTGCAGTAACCATGGAAGGGTGGTCTTCACAAAGACAAAGGGGAATGGTGAGTGCCAACTGCATGGCCTCAAACACTAATAGTCCCACCTGTTCTGCTGGCTTAGCCTTGCCCTCAAAGCCCAATACTGGCAACTCACTTGGTTAATGTTTAAAACAAAAACCTGTTGAACAGAAGGAAATTCCCCACAGGACAAAAAACCTTCACACTGAAATCCTCTCTGAAATCTCTCCCTGGCACAGAAAACTAGGAAATTTTCTCCAATAATGTCTTTTCAACTCATAATTGGCTGAGCTGAATACTTAGGAAGGCACTGAGCTTATTAACTAGTAGGAGAGGTCAATTCTAGAAAAGAAGGGTGGGAATGCTTGTACAATGAGAAGAACGTGGTCAATATTGTGGAATTGTAAGAAAATATATTTTTAGACAGAGCCTAGATTTTCTGGAAAGGGGTACAGGGATGAGAAGATTAGTGAACTCCAGACACCAACATGCCTAGAAGAGGGGCTTGGCCCTTTGAAAACAAACCAGGTGTGAGGTTGACCATGAGATGAGTCCACAGAACAGCAGGATGTTTAATGGAGTGGTCTTGGGTCAGGATAGTTTCTGACAAAGGTCATTCTTTTAGCCCTGTTCGTGATTTGGCAATCATTAACGTGCACTAACTAATCTGAAAGAATGCTTCAGAATTATGGTTAAATGTAGCTAATGTGAGCATCAAGCAAAAATAACTAAATAAATGTTTGACATTTACTTTGACCTTGTGGAGAGGGATGATAGAGGACTGATGAAACTAATTTTCCTTCCTATGTTTAGGCAGCATTTATTTTCATTTTATTGTCATCTTTGAAAGCATCCTCAACAGAACATATTACAATTCAAGAAATTCTACTGGTTCAATTCCATGACACTGATCATGTTGTCATTGTACAAACATTCCCACCTTTCTCTTCTAGAGTTGATTGCTCCCATTAGTTGACATGTGTTCACTGCCCTCCAAGATTATTGAGTTGCTGGGGTCAAACTGATTTCAAGTAGATTGTTTTTTTTAAAGCACTGCAGTTCTGGAATTGGGCCTGAGCTGACCCCACTACATGGGATGAAATGCTAAGGGTGTGCAACCGAGCAGCAAGGGGAGCAACGGAATCCTTGGGGAATACAAAAATAGACTTTGGGGCCAGTGGGTGGCACCCCATCATGCTCCACCAGAAAATATTCCTAATAGTCATCCAACAGATCTTGAAGTATTTATAGGCTTTTTGTTGGTTTTTGTTTTTGTTTTTGTTTTTTTTAGCTATGTCTTGTTTTTGTGTGAATTAGTGTCTCTGTATGTCAATCTACATAAGATGGTCAGAATAAACAATTCAGTGGAGAAAACAACTGGACCTATGGTTCTGAGGAGCAGAAGAGAGGAGGAGGTTGAGGGGTGGGGGCTGGGGAAGAAAAGGGAAGCCACCAAACCCAGGGACAAGGGAACAACAAGTGATCTAAACTCAATCACAAAGAAGGCATAAGATGCCTGGTGGGACTTGATCAAGGGCTATGTAGCTAAGAAGAATTATTGAAACCTGAATGAAGGCTGAACATGATAGTGGGACAACAGGAAAGTAAAAGAATGAACTAGGAGGCAAAGGGCATTTATAGAGATCTAAATAAATGCATGTACATATGTGAATATATTTATTTTTAATAATAGGTAAATAGATCTATGTATGTATATTCATAGATTTAGTATTAAGGTAGCAGATTGACATTGGGTCTCCACTCAAGTATGTCCTCAACACTAGAACACTTTGTTTTCATAACCTAGCATTCAATGTATGTTAGTCTGGGTACATTAGACAAACAGATCCACAGAAACTCATATTTTAATGAAGAGTTTTATATAAAGAGTAAGTGCATATCAAGAAAACATCCCAACCCAGTCCTGCCCATGCCCACAAGTCCAACATTAACCTGTATGTCCAACACCAATCCATGAAGTCTCCTCCATCTCATAATACACATGCACTGATGCCAACTGCAGAAGGAGAGCCAAATCAATGAATGTGTAAGCAACTCAGCACTGGGAGGGGTCTCCATACAGAGGGGGTCTTTGTTCCAGCAACCAGGGATGCATTGAGATAGGTGCATGTAGATTCTTCTCAAGGGTGTTTTGCAGGAAGTGAGCCTTGTCAAGTGAAGCAGGGAACTGGCTAAGGCAGCTGCACCCAAGGGTGACCATTGCAAAGCTAGAGACCTGAGAACTAGAAAGGTGAAGCTTACCAAGCCATTTATCTCTCTGCCCTTCAATTGATCCCACATGTGTTTATTGGCTAGGTTGGCACAATAAAAATAAACCATATCACTGTGGTACTCATTCCTGACATGGTTGCTGAAGACAAAATTGGTGTATTAGCAACTGTGGTGAAGAAAACTGATGGTGCCTGGCTATCCAAAGATATAGCATCTGGAATTTTAAAGGATTGAAGACAAGTGCCCATCTAGCTGAGAAGCAACAAAGTCGATATGGAAGAAGCACATCAGCCTGTGTAAACATGAGGTGTCAATGGGATCATGTATCAGGCATCAAAGATCTGGAAAAAAAATCATATATCATTATGAATTAGGGGGAGTGTGGGGCGGAGACCTAAAGCTTATCTATAGATAATTGGACATCCCCTTACAGGAGGGTCACAAGGAAGAGATGAAACAGGCAGGATGCAGTATAGCACCAAGGAAACATACAACTTTCCTTTAGTTCTTTAATGCTTCTTCCCTCCCACTGTCATGACCTCAATTCTACCTTACAAATCTGGCCAGAGCATGGCATGTACACTGGTACAGATATGAGTTGGAAACACAGGGAATTAATGACAGATAAATCCCTCAGGACCAATAATGAGAATAGCCATACCAGGAGGGGAAGGGAAGGTAGAGGGAAAAAGAGGGAACCAACCACAATGATCTACATATAAACCCCTCCCAGGAGGGAAAGACAACAGAAAACTGGGTGAAGCGAGGTATTGGTCAGTATAAGACAAGAACAATTTCTTATAAACTATCAAGGGTTCAGGAAGGTGGGAAGGTGGGGAGGGAGAAAAAAATGAGAAGTTTATATGATGGACTCAAGTAGAAAGAAAATGTTTTGAAAATTACGATTGCAACAAATGTACAAATGTGCTCAACACAATGGATGGATAGATTGTGATAAGAGTTGTATGAGCCCCCAATAAAATGATTAATAGTAATAAAGAAGTACTCTAGGCTGACATTCTTTACTAGTTAGGCTACACTCCTGTTGGGTTTTAAGAAGACTACAGGGAATAGTTTATTTTGAAATTTTTTACAAACATGAAGCATTCTACATGAGCTCTAATGGCAGGGTGTCCACAGCCCTTCTCAGTTCAGATACCCTAACAGGAAGGGAGGTATACCAAAAGGAACTTTGGGAATTCTCACTACATTGTGACAGCAGAGAGAGTGAAGAGAAGCCAATGTGGGCCAGGGCTACAGGAGAGAGCACCACAGCGACCTTCTGCGTGATAAGTAGAACTGCTTCAACAGATTTGCTTGGCTACTGTCTTTATGAAAGCAGGTTTTCAGACTTTTCTTCTACAGAGAAATGAAAGTCTCTTGACATAAGGAGAGGCTCTTTGACAAAGATGCAAGCCAGACTCTCATTTTTGTTGCTGTTGATATCTACTGCATATTGTCAACTTTCAAAAGTCAGCACACCTCAGGACATCTTCCGGCACTCTCCTTTCTTCCCCATTTCTCTCACAGTATGCTTGCTGGAAGAGCCTCCCTTCAGGCTGGCCCTTGAAATATATAAAAACGCCAACAACAAAAACACAACCTCTTAATTGACTCTTACCTTTTTTGTTGTATGGTTAGGCGCCATTAAACTTCTGTCGATACTGTCTACATACAACAGAATGAAACACAACCAGGTCCTGTGGGATCCTCATAATTGTTGCCATGCTTGAGCATATCCTTGTAGCGATGGTGCCAATCCCTCTTGTTGAGGCATTTCCTCTTTTGCAATGACCTCTTAACTTACCAAGCACGAGCTCCTTTTCCAGGGACTAGTCTCTCTTGAAAACATGCCCAAAGAACATGAAACCAAGCCTTCTCATCCTTGTTCTAAGGAGAATTCTGTCTGCATTTCTTCCAAGTGAGCTCTCTCTGTTCTTCTGGCAGCCTATGGTATTTTCAATATTCCTCATCAAGACCACAATTCAAATACATCAACTCTCCTTTGCTTTTCTTTATTCATTGTGCTGTTTTCTGTGCAAATGAAGTGATTGAATGCACCATGATGTGGGTCAGGCACACCTTAAATCTCAGAGTGACATCCTTGTTCTCCGGCATTTTAAAGATATCGAGTGCAGCAGATTTGTCCAATGCAATGTGTCATTTGATTTCTTGACTCCTTCTTCCACAAGCATTGGTCATAGAACCAAGCGAGATAAGCTCTTTGACATTTTTTCTCTTTTATCTATTTATCATGATGTGACCTGGTAGAGGTGTGAGGGCATGACTTTTCTTTACTTTGAGTTGCAATCCATCTGAAGGCTGCAATCCTTCATCTTCATCAGTAAGGCCCTCAAGTCCTCCTCACTTTCAGCAAACAACGTTGTCCATCTGCATATTGCAGATTGTTCATATGCCTTCCTCTAATTCTGATGCTAAATTCTTCTTCATATAGTTCAGTTACTCTAGTTATCTGCTCTGAGATTGAATAAATATGGTGAAAGGATATAACCTCGACACACTCTGTTCCTGATTTTATTTTATTTATTTTATTTTTTTTGCATCACTGCCCTCTGGTGGTTGTGGGAGCTACCCAGCCTTGCTCCTGGAGAGCCAACCCTGGATTTGAACTGCCAAATCCTTGGGCTGCAGTCTCACACTCAACCACTATTCCATCGGGGTTCAGCCCCTGTTCCTAATTTTAAATCACCCAGAAAATCCATGTTCTGTTTAAATGTTAGTCATGATCTACATAGCTGACTGTCTTTGCATAGTTAATAAAACATAAGTGAATATATTTCTGGTAGTCTATGCTTTCAGTCAAGATCTATCTGAATGAATCAGTGAGGTTACTTTTCATATCATGTCCTCTTCTGAATCTGGCTTGAATATCTGAGTATCTCATCAAAGTTTTGCTTGCATTTGAAATTACTGATATTGTATGATAACTTTTACATTATCTTGAAATTTCTTTCTAAGAATGAGCACACAAATCTTTCAGTCAGTTGTGAAGGTAGTTGTCTTCTGTATTTCTTGGCACAGAGTCCTACTCTTTGACTAGCAAAATCATGCCTGAAGGGTATTGTCATTTTCTTGGTCTTTTAAAGCCTTATTTTGTCAATGCCTGCCAATCAGAATTTTTTGTAAATTCCAGGATCTTCTGAATCTAAGGTCTGTGACAATTTCATTTCACTGTCAAACGTGGTGAATCCTTATAAGTACTTCCCGTTCCTGGATTGTTTTGTTCTTTCAATAAATTCTAATAATTAACAAAAGTTCCAGTCTGCTCTTTGTTTGGAACCACTGTGTGGGTTTGAATCACTAACTTCTAAGTTCCTAGTCTAATGCAAACAATTTGTGCCACCAAAGGACCTTACAAGATCTTATGACCAAAGAAGAGATTTGTTTTGCAGTACTCAAGATATGAGCATTCTAAGTGGAGAGGGATCAGTATGCAGGAAGAAATGAAGCTGTGGGGGAGGTCTAATTTAAGATTCTCACTCCAAGTGTCACATCACTCCCTGGGACTCTGATTTCTTGCATCTGGGGTTGTTCAGGCAAGTGATAGAACAAACTTCATGAAGAATTGGGATCACGAGGAATGAAGAGTGCAGGTGGAGGAGGCTTTATCCCTCTTGTGCATCTTGAGATGCTTTTGAATGTGATGACAGTCCTGGACTCCTGGTGGTGTTAAACTGCTAACTGTATGGTCAATGGTTCAAATCAACCAACCACTCTGTGAGAGTAGAGGAAGCTGCCTTCCTCATCTTAATTATATATATGTGGAAACACTACAGAGTGTCACTACAAGTCAGAATTGGTTGGTTGGCAGTACACTGGGGTTTGGGTTTTATGATATTCCTATATTATGTAGCTCCCACCCCCCACTTTCCAATTTTGAACAAAAAAGTAGATGCCTTGGGTGAGCATGTTTCACAGGATAGCTCTCTCTCGCTCAGGAATGTAGAGAATAGACCCGCAATTCATTAAGTAATTCACTTAAGAAATATTGAGTATCCATCTTGCTCTGTGCATGAAGCTGAAGATAAAGATGAGCAAAAAGACAATTACATACTGACCAGGGTGGCGACAGTGGGAGCAAACATGACTAAGGTTACGGAACCCATATTGAAGTAGAGAAATGAAAGGTGAGTGGGGAGTCAGTGGATGGTGGGATGGAGAAGTGAGAGAGTTCCAGACAGCATATCCAAGCCTTTGCCTTAAAATGAAAACAAACACACCACTTTGGGGACCCTGGACTTCAGGACTCTGGGAGTGCTGAGAAAGAGTTCAAGTTGAGAAAGTCTATACTGGCTGAACAAAGACAAGGACTTTGGAGGAGACAAGGTTGCAGGAAGTAAGGCCATTTAGAGATTATGGTGGAGGCCTGCGAGAAGGGGTGGCCATGGAGATGGTGAGAATGGGCTGAATTTGATAGATCTTGACAGGCTTCTCTACTGTGTGGTAACTAGGGAGAAGGTTAAGTTTAAGATCTTGCCAATTTGGAGGAGGTGACAGTGACGTAGATTAAGGTACATGCAGTTTGCAGTGGATGCTTGATAATGGTTGGAAGGGGACAGGGGAGAGAACTTGGATATTTGGATGTAGTGAAAAAAATGTGAAAATGAAGACTTGCAAATCAGAATGATTTTCACTTTGCTTCCAGACAACCAGGCAAGGAAGTAGATTTGTCCCTTCTGCTGCAGTAAATCCATGTCACAGAATAACAGACTTGTGAGGAACACTATTTGATAGTGTGGGAGGTAAGTCAATCTTCTCACTTATTTATGACAATATCTGCAGAAGCTGGAACAGAGACTTCATGTCATTTTGGGTGACAAGGTCCAGAGAGGGAGACCCGTTGATCTGATCCCTCTCCACTCCCAGACCATCTGCTGCTCTGGTGACGGTCGTGGCTGGCAACACTTCTCTAAGCCCCTGCGGATGCAGAAGGAGGGTGGCACGGGGCTGGGTTGATGACTGAAACCAAAGAAGCCCTAAACCTGTTGCCAGTGCAGCTGTCTGAGGCATAAATTGCTCATGGAAGCAGCCTCCGTGACTGTGGCAGGGGAAGGAGTGAAACTGGAGTAGCTCTGGGTTTCTTCATGAGGTTCCCTCGCTCACAGCCACAGGATTCCAGGCTCTTCCTAGAGTCCCACAAAAGTTTGGGCTGCATTTTCCTTTGGAGACCCTTAGGCAAGTGTAAGCAGGTGTGCACCACCACTAGGGCAAGCAGGGGTGGGTTATTCTAGAAGCTGGTGAGCACAGATGTATTTATATTTACTTACTAATCTGCAGTGAAGAATTTCATAAATTTCTCACCACGCTTTTGAAAACTCTTGTGAAGTTGTCCACTACTGATTTAACAAGTAAGCACAATAAAATCCATGCTAATTGGATACACAGTGCCTCTCAGGGATTATAAATTTGAGAAGAGGTTTTGATTCGGTAGGGTGGTTGTTGTTGGGTTGGGAGAGAGACAGAGATGCCAGCCTTGTTTAGAAGAAAACTATCTGATGTGGGGGAAAATGTGCAACTGTTTACTGTACACTAGTAATAAGCACAAGTAAGCCCAGTTTCACCTTGCTTACTGAGTTATCTAAGTCTGGTTCAGAATATCAATATTAGAATGTTTGGTGCCTTTGAGTTGGCTCTGACACATGGGGACTCTATGTACAATGGAACAAAGTGTTCACACAAGTATGATGATGATTTGGGATAATTCAGAAGGGAGAGTGAGAACATTTATGGAGTACTTGTACTCACTGCTATTAATAGGAAGACTTATTAACAGCCCGTGATATGTAGATGACACAACCTTACTTGCTGAAAGTGAGGATTACTTGAAGAACTTGGTAATGAGGATCAAGGATTGCAGCTTTCAGTATGGATTGCAACTCAATGTAAAGAGAAAAAAATCCAAACAACTGGACCAATAGGTAATATTATAATTACTGGAGAAAAGATTAGCATTGTCTTGGGTTTTACTTTGCTTAGATCTACAATCAATGTTCATGCAAGCAGCAGTCAAGAGAGCAAACAATGTATTGCATTGGAAAAATCTTCAAAAGAACTCTGTAACGTGTTGAAAAAAATGTTACATTGAAGACTAAGGTGAACTTTACCCAAGCTATGGTATTTTTGTTGGTAGTATAAGAGCATGATGGCATCGTAGGTTATGAGTTGATCTAACTTCAAAGCTGGAAGTTCAAAATTACCAGCTTCTCTGAAGTAGAATAATGAGGTTTTCTACTCCTTTAAAGAGTTAGAGTCTTGGAAACTCATGAAGGCAGTTCTACTTTATTTAAAAGGGTTTTTATGAATTGGGATCAACTTGATAGTGTCTGAAAGTTGGCTATTGAATAAGGATGACTGAATTAATGCATCTGAATTATATTGCTGGTGAAGAATATTGACAATACCATGGAATGCTACAGAACAAAATAACCTGTCTTAGAGGTATAGTCAGAATACTCTTTAGAAGTAAGGATGACAAGAACTTACCTCATATACATTGTCCATGTTTTCAAGAGATAAAGTCTCTGGAAGAGGGCATTGTGCTTAATGAAGTTAGTAAAAAGGAGGAAGACCCACAATAAGATGGACTGACGTTGCGGCTACCGAATGGATTCAAGCATTAGAACAGTTCTGAGGATGGCACAGGACTGGGTGGAATTTTGTTCTGTTGTACATAAAGGAGACACGAGTTAGAACAAACTCAACATCATTTAACTACACTCCACAAGGAAGACAGAGTGGACCTTAGCCATTCAAATCTGCCTTACTGACAACCAACAGGTCAAAGGATGTTTCATGGGCAAAGCTTAGGGGAAGGGATCTTCTGAAGCAACTAGGCTTGAGAATGCTCATCTGGTTCTCATAGATTGTTCTCTTTGTTTGTAGGAGTGAATCTGTATTTTGGTTGCAGGTATTGCTAGCCAGACTTCTCCTTCCAATGGAGATGTGCTAGTGTCTAACTTTCAGAGGGAATTAGAAAAAGTTTGTTACTTTTTCTTGACTTCTGATAGAATTGCAAAATTGCAATTTTTCATAATGCCTAAACTAGCTCTGGGGTCCAATATGACACCAGAAACTGTCTCAACCTGTACCACCCTCACAATTACTGTCATGCTTGTGCCCATTGTAGCAGTAATTGTATCTTTCCGTCTCTTTGAGGATCTTTCATATTTTGGATGACCTTCTACTTTACCAAGTTTGATATACTTTTCCAGAGACTGGTTCCTCTTGGTAACATGTCCAAAATAAGTGAGACAAAATCTCACCATCTCACCATGCGTCCACCAAGAATTCTGGCTATACTTCTTCTGAGACAGATTTATTCGTTCTTCTGGAAGACCTTCATTATTCTTCACTAGTAGCATAATTTTGAATGGTTCAGTTCTTCTCTGGGCTTCCATATTCATTGTCCAACCCTCATATGTATATGAAACACTTGGAAATAACATATTTGGGGTAAAATTTCTGTGTGTTTAGGTGATTTCCAGCTCTCTTCTAGCTTTGGTCGTTCTTTAGCAAGACTTTAAATGGCTTTTCTATATATTCAGTTATACCAGACTTATTTCTCCACTCTCAGTCTTTCTCTTCAGCTCCAGAATTGTATATCCAAGTTACCATTTGACTTCTCCAAGTTATCCATCAAATTTGACAAGGTCAAATAGGAATTCTTCATTCGACTCTTCACTACGATCTTTTTACATATTTTCCCCCATCATAGAAAGTGAAGATGACACTCAGAGATTCAGGGCCCCAATCCAACTAGGTGTCATTTTTATCCTCTTTTTCTTTATCTTCCACATCTAATTATTCATCCACAAGGAATCCTTGAGATGTGACCATCCTCCCCCTAGATGGCAGTGCTATGGAAGACTGCCCTGAAGATACAATTCAAGGAAAGAGGTTAGTCTGATGCACCCGTATGTGGCAAACCAAGAGAGGAGTGCAACAAATTTATGATGGGTGTGAAGTCATGAAGTCCCCAAAGAATCCAAATTATAGATTTTTGGCTGAGGCACTTGGCACCCCATTTGAACTGGTGGGGATCACTCACAAGGGGGCCACACCGAAAGGCTAAAGGTGGTATGGAGGGGGTGGTGCACTAGACCACTCTATCCCTGATTGCAGGTAGAGCAATGGGGACCTTTAGGATGTGCACCTTTTGGATTGAATGCTGAAAACTAAAAGGGCATTTGTGTTGTTAAGTAAACAGTCCGGGATATGGAGCCCTGAAAGAAAAGGGGACTGGACTGATGAATTATAATGTGTCTTTCTCGCTATGTAACATACAGATACTCATTTACTCTGGGTCAGGATCCCTCTTACAATTGGAACTCTCTTTTAGTATTTATCTATATAAGATAGGCAGGATAGGCAACCCTATAGAGATAATGCTAGTACAGACTATTGGAGGTAAGGGAGGGGGATGGTGGAGGGAAGTGAGAGGTGAACCAATAATAATGGGGACAGGGGAATAGTAGGGATTCAAAAAATGATGGAGAAGAGGGTGTAGCTTTTCTGGTCATGTTTGATCATTCAACTTGTATCTGAGAGGAATTACTGAGAGCTGAATGATGGGTAAACATCATAGTGGAGCAGGAGGAAAGAAAAAAAATATACACTGATAAGTATATATGTAAAAACGAGGGGGGTACCACCCCCACCCCAAACCTGAAAAGCTTGTTGGCTAGAGATTTTGTAGTATGCATTTCCCCCTCTAGGTAAGCATCAAGCAGTTCACTCTGACGCAGTGCACCCAGTGGCCTAGCCTGGGAAGATTCTCTTTGGTCACAGAGAATATTTTCATTAAAGCAGCTTAGCTGGAACCATGTTTTTTGTGATGGCTAATTTAAGAGAACAATGGGTGATGGTGAAATTTTGTTTTCTGCTTCGGAAAAATGCCACAGAAAAGGTTGTGATGCTGAACATAGCTTACAAGGACAATACTATGGGAAAAACTCAAGTGTATGAGTGTTTTTCTCATTTAAAAGAAGGTGAAATGTTGAGTGATGACAAACCTTGCTCTGGAGGTCCCTTGCCTTTGTGAATGGATAAAAACAGAGACAAAATTTGTGCACTTCTTCTTGAAGACCAGCAACAGACCATTAGAAAGATGGGAAGTTATCTGGACTATCTTGGAGTTTGGTTCAGTGAATCAATGGAAGATCTGGGAATGAGAAGGGCTGCTGCAAAATTTATGTCTCAAGTTCTGACTGACCAGGAAAAAGAGCATTGAGTGGAAATATGCTATGCTTTGAGAGAACAACTCTGAAACCACCTAGACTTTTCCTCTAAGATCTTTACTGGTGCTGAGACATGGTCTATCTTCATGACCCCAAAAGCAAATATCAATCAAGTCAGTGGAAGACACCATAGTCACTTTGGTGATACCAAAAGCTTGACAAGTGAAATCAGAGATCAAGATGATGCTCTTTATTTTTGTTTTTAAATCATTATTGGGAGACTCATACAACTCTTATTACAATCCACACATACATCCATTATGTCAAGCACTTTTGTACATTTTTGATATTAGGGGGATAGTGCATTTGGAGTTCTTTTTACCATGTCAGACTATTAATCAAGCTTTTTATTTAGAGGTTCTGAAAAGAAAGCATAACAATGAGTGACAAAAAAAGCTTTGAATTTTGGCAGATGGGGGATTGGTTTTGCCACCACGACAATGCAACTGCTCAAACAGCCATATCTGGGTGCCAGTTTTTGGCCCCAAACAGCATTCCTCTCTTGCATCACACACCTGACTTACCTTTTCTTGCTCTGTATGACTTCTTTTTGTTTCCACAAATGAAGAGGAATGTGAAAGGAGAGTGATTTGACTACATGGAAGAAGTGAAGAAAGAAAAAACAAGGAAGGTGCTGTCAGTCATCCAAACAGATAAGTTTGAAAATGTTTCCAAGAATGGAACTGCAGATTTGGAAAATGTATTAAGTGTAATGGAGAGTACTTTGAAGGTGAGAAGATTAAATATATAGCTTTTGTGTTAGCTTGGGTAGACAATATAAAGAAAATTCACAAACATACACACACATATAGATTTAAGGATTCCCCTGAAGAGTCAGGAAAACTTCACCTATTTTATTTAGGTTTTCTTTTTTCAAATTCCAACCAGAAGCTAGGTACAATTGGAAACCAGTAAGCACTAGTTGTACTCCAGAGTAGGATCATTCAGATTTACTCCAGTAAGTATGCAACCCTTAAGCAAAGCTTTTCTGCATTTAAAAGGAATAGGAAAATTAAAAAAAACCTTATAAGTAATCTTCCGTATGTTCATTTCACAACATGATTTTTGCTTTTTGACACTTTTTTAAAAACAATTTTTAAATCCCAACTTTTATAACATTTTCCCTCCACTTCCCCCAAACACTCAAACTTATGAGAGAGTTTTATATAAAGATAATTGTATATTAAACATCCCAACCCAGTCCAGTACAAGCTCATAAGTTCGACATTTGCCCATATGTCTGACACCAACTCACAAAGTCTTCCTCAAACTCACAAAACACATGCAATGGTGCCAAGCACAGGAGGAAAGCTGAATCAGTGAGTATGTAAACATCTCAGTGCTGGCACAGGTCTCCATGTTGCTTTTCCAGCATCCAGGGCTGTATCAAGGTAGGTCTATCTGGCTTCTTCACAGGGATGCCTCACAGGAAGTGAGCCTTGCCAGGTGAGGCAGAGAACTAGAAAAGGCAGCTGCACACTGGTCCGGCAGAGAACTAGAAAAGGCAGCTGCACACTGGTCCAACAAACCGAGAACAAGAGACAAGAAAGTCGAGGCTCACTGAGCCATTTATCTTTCCGCCCTTCAATTAAACTGCCCTTCAATTAATGCCACATGTGTTCATCGGTCAGGTTGGCACAATAAACTTAACTATCACAACTTTGAAAAAAAATCTGTTTTATTTGGGTACCTTCATATATGTACACACACACACACACACAAACACACACACACACACACACACCAAGGAAGCAGATGGACTTTGAACCTCTACTTAAATCTTATTTAAGTACAGGAATGGTTTGTTCCAATAAAGTGGCTCTATATGATAGTCAACTTTCCAACACAAATGCTGAAGACAAATGATGTGCATAAACAAATGTAGTGAGTAAAGCTGATGGTGCCTGGTTATTAAAAGATGGCGTATCTAGGTCTTAAAGGCTTATAGTTAAAGTGTGTTTATCTTGCATAGAAGTAACAAAGGCCACATGGAAGAAGTGCACCAGCTTGTTGATGATGAGGTGTCAATGGCAATAGGTATTAGAAGTCAAAAACAAGCAACCAAATTGATGCGAAGGCAAGTGGATATAGTGGAGTCCCCAAACCCAAATGTAAGATAATTAAAAAATCCCTTTCAGAAGAGCCACATGGAAGGAATGATAAATACAGGGTTTAGTATAATACTGGTGAAACATATAGCTACCCTCTAGTTTTTTAATATTTCCTCCCCTCCTAATATTTTTTTGCTATACCTCCTTAAGTATGTTAGATTCATGTATGTTCATTTGTATAATTAAGGTGGTTTGTTATATGAAAGTCAAGCTAGAATACCATTTAGAAACAGTAATAGAAGTAATGGTTTCCTGGGGATATGTGAAGAGAGATGGGGGGAAGTGAGGAGGAGGGGAAACTGATAGTATTGATGACTGTATAA
This sequence comes from Nesogale talazaci, assembly GCA_004026705.1. NCBI lineage: Eukaryota > Metazoa > Chordata > Mammalia > Afrosoricida > Tenrecidae > Nesogale > Nesogale talazaci. The sequence goes on along the minus strand of PVJH01000520.1, from coordinate 281,326 downwards.
AGAAGGAAGAAAACAACAGGATTATATGGGAATGCACATATTGGATGGTGTAAAATTTGGCAAATATACATAAATATATATGTAAAAACACATATATATGTATTATAAATATATACATGTAAAATAAGGGTTTTTGGTGGAGGTGATACCAAGGAGTTCAAAATGAAAAAAAAATGTTTTGAAACTGATTATAGTAGCAATTGTACAATATTGCTTGATGGAATTAAACTAGGGAATGTTGTGCTAGCTGTAAGAACTCCCAATAAAATGATTAATAATTATTATAAAAATTTAACCATCACCTGTTTCACAATATAAAATAAAAGGACAAAAATAAGAAAAAAATAAAAGGAGCTTTCATGGCATAGCTGCTAACCATAAGGTCATTAGTTTGAACCCATTAGTTACTCTGAGGGAGAAAGGTGAGGCTATCTTCCCTGTTAGAGATTTTAAAAAGAATTAGGAACCCTCAGAGGTCAGTTCTAGTCTGTCCATAGGGATTTTATAAGTTGGACACAATATCAGGAAGAGTGAGAGAGAAATCTCCTACAAAACATATTCCTTGCCATGTCCAGTACATCACTATCTCTTTCTACCATGGCCACTCGTTTTCCTTTAATCTGACCTGATATATGATTTAAAAATCCACAAATCAGATTTTTTAAAAAATTATTTTTTGTTTTCTTTCCCTAGCCCTAACCCTATCAGACTTTTTTAAGCCATGATTTTGAACCCTCTAGTTCATTGTTGTTGGTTGTTGTTGAGTTGGCATTCCATCATGGCCTATTCCTTTGCAGCTTTCATAATTCTTGATAAGTTTTCATTGATTGACCCAGCCACTGTGAATATTTGAGTATCTTCTAATCTAGGGGCTGCATCTTCTAGCATTCTATTGGACAATATTCTGTACTCATAGGCTGAGTTTTGGAAGTAGATCTATGTGCCTTGCTTCCTAGTCTGTTTTAGCCTATAAGTTCTGTTCAAACCTATCCGCCTTGGGTCATCCTCTTGATATTTGAAATAATGATAATATTATTTCCAATGACACTGTATCACACCAGCCACCACAGTACCCAAGAGGACATAAGGGGGATGGAAAATCTTCCTGTAGAGTTGCATTTCATTTAAAATAATACCACAGAACCTTACCATGACCACTGAATCTCTCTTTCACATCAATCCCTGTACAAAGCAAAAGTCACGCATTCCATTCTTTAGTCCTTCTTGCTCAAACCCCTTTTAGAGTTTTTGTAGTCATTCTCTTTAGAGGAGTCTTCTGCCCCAGATCTTCATGTGGCTATTCTTGTCATTTTGGTCCCAGTTGACATATCACCATTCAGAATGGCCTTCCCTGAATATCTGAAGATCTTGTTGCTAGATAATCTTGTTGCTTTTTGTCACATCATCTTGTTTTCCTTTTTTTTTACTGGTAGTGCTTCTCATGATCGGAAATGTTTTGATTCATTTATTCTTACTTATGTATTGTTGACCTTTTTAATTGCATGTATCCTAATGGGAGCATGGAGATTAATTGTCTTATTTAAGATCCAACCCTCAGTGCCTAGAATGATGCCTGGTGCCTAGTGTTTTCTCATATGTCACTCCTTTCTCATCATATTTCACTTCTTCTTGATTAATGTTAAGCAAAGATCTCATACTTAAAAATAGTTTATAAGTGACATATATTGAACTATATTTCTTTAAAGAGTGTAATCTGATAAATTCACCTGTGAAAACATCACCATGCTCCAGTTCGTGAACATAATTATCATTCCCAAAAGTCTCCTAGTGCTTTTTTGAGTTTTTTGGATGGCATATATAACCTCCCCACCTGCAATACTGTCACATCTCTGATTTATCATCCACTGCTTTCATGCCTTTGCTCTCCAATAAAACAATAATGGTTCCAACTCTAGGGTCCTTATTTTTTTTTAAACATGTGATGTTTTTAATTTAGTTTGTTTGCTTACTCTCTCCTATTAGGTTGTTTACATTCTTTGAGGACAGGATTTTTCTCTCTCTCTTTCATTTTGTAATATATAGTCTATTGAGTCAACAGAATCTGCCACATAGTCGAACTATCTTAGTTAAAATTGGTTGAGTAAATGAATAATTGGGTACGGCCTATTATAAATTATAAATTCTGAACTTTATTGGAGATGATATTAAATACAATAGTGTCATGATCAGTTTTACACACACACACATACACACACACTGGTTTAAAGATCGGGGCAATCAAGGAGAGAGAGTGAATACTGAATGGCAAGTTAGGGGGCTATTGCAGTGTTAGGGAGAGATGATGGTGGTCTGGACTAGGATTATATCCAAGAGTTGGTTTTGAAATACAAGTTTGGATTATAAAATGTAATGATTGAATAGATGTGGGATGCCAAGGAGAAAGATGTGTCACAAAGGAATCTAAGGTTTCTATCATGAGTACTTGTGTGAATGGTCATTCTATTCCTGGAGACAGAAAACACTGGAGGAGGAAGAGATTTCAGGCATATGATCAAAGGGCTTATAGTATTTGGGCTTGCTGAGTTTCAGGTATCTGAGAGCTAGCCGAATGGAAATATTGTGTTGGCAGTTGAATATTCAGGTCAGGAGCTAAGGAGATTTGAGTCACCAGCACATAGATAGTGCATGAACACGTGGGAGTAGATAGTAGGCACAACCCAGTATCATGATGCACTGTGAGATGGGAATTCACAGGGTATTTCCAAGGTGCCAACATGTCGGTTTCTTTCTGGGAAGACTCATTTTGTAGGTAACTCATACTGCATCTCAGAGTACTCACAATTCCAACTGGAGACTGACATCTTAACCTTTTCTCTCTGAGTGCCACCTGCGACTCTCACACCAGAGTGACTCTGGACTAACTTGTGACTCTGTCTTTAGACTCAGCTCTGTTTGGGGGGTTTTCTTACTGCATTGTTCTCAGACTTGTTCCATCAACAAAACTGGCTGTGAAGGAGTTGTAAGGAGATGGTGACAACCAGCCAATCCATTTGTGAGGGGAGTAGTTTCTTCTTGGAGTTTCTAGACATCCAGTACCTCATGGGAGCAGGGCAGGCCAGTTGGCTCATGAAATAAGGAAAGCAGGGCAGATGGAATGTGTAGAATTAGAGAAAGGTTTGGCGTATAGTTTGATGATCATTCTAGTACCTAATATTCTAATAGTTGATTTTCATATTTTTGTTTTTTTCTGGAATCAATAGCTGTAGAGCCATACATTTATTTTAGTTTATTGGGGCAAAATGCATGCAACAAAACTAACATTTTGATAATTTCTAAGTGTATAACCCCATGGTATTAATTATAGTCACAAGGTTGTGCAGGCATCACCACTATTTGTTTTCAAAATTTCAAACTTGACCTCCTCTAAAAGAAACTCAGAACCATTAAGCACTAAGTCCCTCCCCGCTTCTCGTCATCACAAGCCACGATAATCACTTATCTACTCTCTGTGGGTGTACATTTGCCTGTGCTACATATTTACTACTTCTCTTTTTATGTCAGGGGCACCCTGATGGCCTAGTGGGGTGACACGTTGGGCTGCTAGCTATAAATGAGGTCAACAGCTCAAACCCACTGGTGGCTCCATAAGAGAAACAGTCTGCTCCCATAGAGCTTTAGAGGAGTGGTTCTCAATCTTCCTGATGCCGTCACCCTTGAATACGGTTCATCATGTTGTGGCGACTCCCAACCATCAAATTATATTGGTTGCTATTTCACAACTATAATTTTGTTACAGTTATGAACTGGGTGACCCCTGAGAAAGGGTCCTTTGACCCCCAAAGAAGTCATGACCCACAGATTGAGAACTGCTGCATTACAGCCTGGGAAACCGATGGGAGCAGTTCTTCTCTGCTGGGTATAGTCGCTATAAGTTTGAATGGACACATGACCATGGTTTGCTTGTTGGTTTTGGTTTTATTTCAATATAGCATAATGCTTTTAAGCCTCATTCATGTCATAGCATCTATTAGAAAGATATTCATTTTCCTAGGTTAATAATCACTTTATTTTTGCCTTGAGTATGTTTTTTACATTTTTTTTGTATGATCAAAACACTTTAACAAAACACTTCTATTCTTGTTGCAAGAAGTTCAGAGTAGAAGGAGGAAAAGACATATGTTTCTCCCTCCACATATTATTCTTTCTGTTTTCCAAGGGCTCAACAGATTATCTCATTAAAGTGTGTTTTATAAATCAAATTTAGTTAAGGTTAGGAACTCGGCAGACTGCACTCTGACTCAACTTAGATTCGTAGCTGCAGCTGTTGGCCCCGCATGAATGTCTTGCTTGTCCCGAGGTCTTCTTTGTGGGTCTCCAGGCAACTTGTGCCTCCAAAGCACCTGGACTATAGGCAGATCTTTTAATTCTTGGGCAGAGGATCGCAGGCTCTGATGACCGACAGCTGTCTCCCTGCAGGAGGAGAGAGAGCAGGTGGAGCAAGAGGATGAGGTCCCACCAAATCCCTTGCAATTTTCTGAGTCCTCAGCAGAGACTGCCAATCCGACTGAATACCACAGGAAGATTTTTTTCCCCCACTGTGAACAACTGTCCCTGGGACAGCAAGCTGAGCCAGGGATCATGTTTCCGGAATCTCAAAAGGCCCTTGCGAATCATGCGCATGGCCCACAAGTGTGTGCTGGGGATCAGAAAGTGCCAAAGAAGGGGGAGGAGTCCCGAGGCTGAGGGGGAATTGGAGGGGGGGGGGCGAAAGGCTGGGAGGAGCAGGAGTGGGGACCTTTCCCTCCGGCCTCCTGCATTTGCTCATCTTCACATGGAATGAATGTTCAAAATCACAGCACCTCGCCCTTTTACAATTCTTTTTTGTTTCATTCTGTGTTCTTTTTATTTTCCTACTTATATGTTTCTATCTCATTTCAATTTAGCTTTCAATTAGTGACAAGTTGGGTATCATGAAATGGAATTCCAATTGAATAATTTGTCAAAATTAATAGTTGGAATCTGGATGCCGATGAACTCCATGGCAATTAACCACATATTTGTAAATAACATTACTGGACCCATTTTCCTCTTTTAAAAATCAGTACTTGACTCTAGAACATGCCTTTGTACTTCAATTTCTAGCACGATCCATCTTTATTTTTCTCCTGAGCCACAAACATTACTCCTGGACATAGCATCTAGGTAAAATTTTCACATAATCAGGATCCCTTATATCAGAGGGTACATTTGCCCTTGAAAAAAAGCATGGCTGTGATTTTTATCTCATCAAATGTTCAAAAAAAGACCAATGCAGCACTTGGTTTACTTGCAAAAGGAAATCTGAAAGACAGAGATGGAGGGATATGCCTATGCTCATACTGAAGCAGGAGTGACCCTCGGCCCTGCCCCCTCTCAGAAGTGGGCTCCCCTCACCCCATAGGTACAAAGCAGAGAAGGGCCAGTCCTCTAACAGGGTCCCATTGGCAGTAAAGCTACAGGAGATCTCTAATTAGAAGGTGCCGTCAGCTAAAGGGGCCCATCTGCCTATCTTTGGAAGGACCTTGTGAAGCAACCCTCGCAGGCAGACAGGTCCAGAACACGTGTGGTGTAATAAGAAGGTGAAAGAAGAAAGAGGAAGTGGCTGGAGGCCGGAGGCCAGACACAAATCAGGTTTGGCTGCTAATTCTGCTCTGTGCTTTTACATCCCTGTCCAGGATGCTTTGTGGGCTTCTTCTCACTTTGGCCACATTTGTTACAGTTACCCTGCTTAAATCAGGGTGACTTTCCTAGGTCCCCATACCTGGGGGCAAGGGAATGGAGACTGCATTGCTTTGAAAATCAGGGCATGTACAATGATTCAGGGAGGCAGCTGGCTAGAGCCAGAAAAGAAACGCAGGGGATCATAAACATATAATATGTCCATAGCTCTACTGAAATCTCTTTGCCCAGCTCATTATCTCCGTTTCTACCCTCCCCTGGCCTCCAACTTCTATTGCACATGTCTCAAAGTCAGTAATGAAACTCATATTACCTATATTTCACCTAGACTAGAGAGAGCTTAGGGAAAGAAGGATAAAACCAAGAGATTGATTTGTCCTGTGCTTTGCATTCTTCAGAAGGGATCAAACTTAACTGGAACCTATTATTTGGCTGGGTGGGAGGTAAGGAGCTTTGTGGTGTAGGTTAAAGTGACCAGACATCCCGCTTTTTAACAATTTAACAATGTCCAGCAGTGTTTTCAAATTAAAATAAATATATTACAATACTATTTTTGCGTTCTATGAAAAGTTTTGTTGCTCCATATAGACCAAATTTGTAATCAAGCACCCCTTCTCCCGCCAGTCAATGGTCACTTTAGGTTTACAAGTTGGACTGCTAACCACCAGGCCAGCAGTTCTATGCTACCAGCTGCTCTGAGGCTGAATGAGGCCTGCTACTCTCATAAAGAGTCCAAGATCAGAAAGCGCTCAGGGCAATTGACCCTATACTATAGGATGACTAGGAGTCAGAATCAACTCGATGGCAGCGAGTTTGTCTTGGTTTGTTTTACTCTATGTTTGAAATCTAATTTAACGAGCTCGCAGTGTTCCTTATAGTTAAATTGGGGAAAACAATTCATTCTTAAAACATGAATTAAACTGAGACTCAGGTTAATTAAAGGCGTTAATAACAAAGGTACAAAGAAAATTACATATCATGTGCTTTAGTGGTCCTTTTTAAAGAATATCTCTGATGAGAAAGGAGAATAGTTGAAGATAATTAAAATAGACATTCAAGTTTGTCAAGTGTTGTTCTCTGTGGAGGACCTTCTATGCTGACACACAAAGGGTTCCTAGAAGTCAGAATAGATTTGACGGCAAGTATTATATTATATATATGTATATAATAGTGGAGCAATGAGAAGTCACGTCTCTGCTTTTGAAGACCCTGATCTCCCTTGATTCCTCAAGATCCTTTTCCCTTCCATATTCATATAGGCTTCTCCACCCAGGTGCACACAGCTCCCCTGGCACACCTGTCTAACTCCTTTCATTCTGACACTAGCATTCTCAGGGAATAAGTCCTTGCACATGGAATACCTGGTTTTGAAGACCACTAAATGACCTTGTTTGTAGAAAGTGGCCATAGGAAGTGGCATGTTGGATTCAGTACTCCTTATTGTTGTCATCTCACTGCAGAATTGGTGCGTCTTCTAACTCCAAGTCTCATAACAAGAGTCTCCTGGTCCTTCTTAAAGGCACTGATGTGCTCAACATGCTTCTCTGCTTAGATGTCTCTAAGTGGTTCCATTCGTCCTACATGCTTGAACTTTAAAGATCAAATCTCTGTGCTCCTGGCTCATCTACTAAATTCTTTGGTGAAAAAAGGATGCACTGACACTCAAAAAGATAAATCACAGAGACCACATAGCCAGTCCTGGAAATGATTATAAATTACAGGAAAAAAATTGTGTGTGTGGAAAATTCCAATCAGTATTTTTAGACTATGTTGCTTCTCTTAGGTATCATAATGTTCAAGAGTAGTATTTCTAAGTGACATGATGAATCTGTGATGGAATAAATATTTGGGAATACTTAAGCAAACTTAAATAAAACCCCTTTCTTCAGAAGTTCTTAGAGCTTTTAATAAGCCAAGACACTCACTTTGAAATACTCAAAGAAAGGCCTTTAGCTCTTAGCATCATCTAAACTTATTTGATCACAAACCTGTTTTTTCCTTTTTCATGGATTACCTTTCTGAACTATTGGTTTTCACAGAATATATTTTTTTGTGTGTGGTGACTATTCAAAATGAAAGAAGTTGGTCTAATAGTACTATTTGAAGTAAATAACTGGTAAAATGTTTTGGTCTAGCCTGGTCATTGAGGTGCCTGTAATTTTACATTTTTAGAGGCTATTTGATCCTAGTAGATGCTACAGCCTTCTGGGTTGGTGTTTAATTTGAAGGCTCAATATAGCCCCCACCATCCACCTCTACACTGGGTTCAGTCAGATCCTAAGTTCTCTGTGCCATTTCCCCTAAACTCGAGCAGTAGCTTTAGAGAGAAAATTTCTAGAAAATAAAGCCCCTTAAAGTTAAAGTTCAACATTTCTATATGAATATCCAACCAATGTTCCCCATGCAGGTACATACAATGCATATCTACACCTATAAACTGAAATAATATTTTCCAAATATTTTAAATACATAGGTTATTTGAATTTAAATCATGAATCTTATTCTGGAGTAATTTTGGTCTCTGTGAAGGGGGAAAGATGAGAGAGGGGAACCAAATTCAAAACCATCAAGTTGATTCTGACAGATGATGAATGCATAGGACAGAGTAGAACTGCTCCTGTGGGTTTCTAAGATGGTGTCTCTTTACAGGAGTAGAAAGTCTCTTCTTTCTCTTTCAGAGAGACTCCTGATTTTGAACTTCTCACCTTGAGGTTAGCAGCCATAACCACTATGCCACCAGGGATCCCTTAAAGGGATCACCTAGAAGTTATGTGTTATTACCACATATAAGCTTGCCGCCCTCTTTTAAATCTCCTTATCATTAGAAGGAGCTCAACTGGATAATCCAAGAGCGTGCTCCTTTCTCACAATTCTTACCTCAATCACATCTGGAAGGCCCACTTTACCTCGTCGAGTCACACCATTCACAGATCTATTTCTAAGGGGCTCTGGGGATACTGTCTGTCAGGTAAGCACTGGATTTCTGTCTGCAACATTAGTATTTGAAACCCACCAATCACTTCTTGGAATAAAGATGAGGCTACCTGCTCCAGCATTGATTTACAACCTCGGCAATTCTATAGCGGGTCACTCACATATCACTTTGGGGGTTGGTTTTCTTCCTAACACACTAGCTTCTTATTTTCAAAGAATTTAAAGTGACAATTGGATTTTCACTTTCTGGAGGTCATGAGCCCCAAAGGTCATGGAATCGTTTGTAATATGGGAGTATGTCAGACAGTAGGAGAACATGAAGTTAAGCCTGCTTGTATGGCTTGCCTTGGCTGGAAATTGCAATGTGGGATTGACATCAAGGATTTTGGCCATCAAACTCCCCAAAGGGCCAATGGGGCATTTCTGGCTTGGCTCTGAGCATGATCTGAGAAGTTTCTGTGGACTATATTTCCCATTCTGATTTTGAGAATTTAGCACTTCAGGGTGTTCCCTCCACAACTCTGACTTGGCTATGTGCCCCCTTTGAAGTTCTGTACCAGTTGTTGTCTATAAATAAGGCATTCCCAATGCCTTCAAAGCTCTGGGATGAAGGGCACAGCTCGCTTACAAGAACATTGAGAGTGCAGGACAATGTCAGGGAGGAACCCTAGTTTCACACATCTTCCCTGATGGTCCCAATCCTCTCAGCTTCAGCCTCATATTAAAAATACATGAAGTCCTCTAGAGAGAATAATCAAAGCTCTGTCACGATTGGCACTCTTTCTCACTTCCCTTTAACACAAAGAGAGACAAAAGGAATGAGCTTTTGGATAAGAGCCCAGAAGCTCACATCTGGGTCTTCAAGCCAAGGCTTTCCCTGAACAGTAAGCCCTCCTGGATTGCTCCCGTGAGTAGAAACACAAATGATAGGCACATCTCATGAGATTCACTCATGTCTTTGAGGTGCTGTGGTGGCATAATGGTTAATGTGCCTGCCTCACTGCGAACTGAAAAGGTCAGCTATTACAGGGAAAAGATACAGCAGCCTTTTTAAGCTATACAGCTTTAAAATGCTATGAAACAATTTGAGTCTGTCTTTCAGGCTTGTGATGAGTGAAAACAGCGTAGTGGAAATGGGCTTGATTGTTTTGGTACTCTTGGATCCAGTGTTCATAGGGGTACAAACAGGCAACATACTTGGCTACTAACCAAAATGTTAGTGACTTGAACCCACCTAACAGCTCCGCAGAGATTAAACCCACCACCTCTCTATAAATATTCAGCCAAGTAAATCCTCTGAGGTAGTAGTTCTTCTGTGTTGTATGGGGTCATTGTGAGTCAGAATCAATCTGATGCTACATACTACCACCAACAATATTGTGTACAGGGTCCCTGAGTGCTGTAGATGCTTGGTTGGGGGTTTGAGTCTACCCAGAAGTATTTGGAAGAAAGATTGGGTCATCACTCTACTTGTGAAACCAATCAACTATTAAAAACCATACAGAGGGCAATTCTGCTCTGACACTCCTGGCTCCTATGAGTCGACTTTGGCTCCATGGCCATGGGTATTTGTATGCTTGAGTAGAATCTCTGAGTCATCTTATCTCATCCTCAGGGCAGTACAATGGAGTTGTATAGCTATTCCATTTCACACATGATCACTAAGGCTGTGGAGTGGTTAATTACTGCTCCCCTCACCTTTTTATTCCTAGGCACACATAGAAAAATGCTAATATTTGCCATCTTCCTGCATAGAGCTGTAGAGCTGCCCAAGAGGGGGGGTCTTTAGCTGGTCCAAGTACCACTCAGCCACACTGCTGATGAAATCTGAGACTGAGAGCACTCAGCAGTAACTAGCTCGTCTAAGACGAGTAAATTGAAGTTAGATGTGTCCCATTTTAGGTTTTTCTCTTAACATTAGCCTTGCTGGGAACATCACACACGGACATTGTCATCGTGGGCTAGGCATTGGGCTGCTAAGCACAGACTGGCAGTTCAAACCTAGCAGACAATCTGCGGTGGAACTTACAATCTCCACCCCAGGTGGAACTTACAATCTCGGGTCCCTAGCGAGAGTTGGTCTGAATTGGAGGCGACTTGATGACTGGTTTTTTGGTTTCCTCTAAGCCGTTTTCTGTGAGTCAAAATCGACTAGATGACTATATTTTTCTTAAGTTGTCTTCTATTCCTATCTGATGATGTCAGGCCAAATTCCCTAAAAGTGGAGCTGTAGCAGGGGTGTTCATTTTTCGGTAAGCAGTTTGCAGAGTGAGTGATCTCAGGAGATAACCTGCAGGAGAAATGAGGGAAGACAGATGGGCCAGGCCAGGGAAAGAAAGCTGAACTCTAGCCTCAGCCAGATCCCTCAAGGAGCTCTAGAGAGGGAAAGCACCTTAGAGCCTTCCAAAGTACTTGTGGCAGCTCTAGAGGGTGTATGTGTCTGTCTGTGTGAATGAGCCCTGGTGGTATAGTGTTGCCCATCCCCTTCACTTGGGGTGGTGGGCCTGCGGTGGGAGAGTTCTGTGAAGGAGACTTCTGTCCCCCTCTCATGGCCCCACTGGACCCTGACCCCAGGCCGCGACGCGTGTGCCGGTGTCCGCCAGCTGGGTGCCTGCTGGGAATAGGAACCCCATGGCTGTTGCCTTGGCCGTGTGAGTTTCTCGCTTGCATGTGCAACATCTTGCATATCTTCAGTGGCTAGGGAAATGTTCCCTCTCCCCTTGAAAGTGAAAGGATAACTGGAGGGAGTAGAGTACTAACTCACCCACAGAAGCTGGAGTGGGTATGCAGATAGATCCTCCCATGAAGCACTCAACCATGAAGATAGCATGCACATATGGAAGGATGCATGAAAAGAGAGAACTAGAGGGCCGGCCACAACCAGAGCCAGACTGACTCCCTCCCTGCAAGTGGATGTGCCAGAGAACAGGTTGGATGAGGAGCCAGCATGCCACACTTACATGGAGACAGGTGGACACAGAAGAAGAGAAAGAGGGCCGGTCCAGTCCCCACGGTGGTCAGATCCCTGCCCAGGATGCTCAGAGGATTATGCACTTGCGGGGACCTATGCCAGAGTGGGAACTGAGCAAACAACAACAGGACTTGTCATACTGTCTTCCTATGGGAGTAGACAGTGACAGAGGACATTTTGGGGGTCACAGGTGAGAAGCAGTGCAGTCTGAGCCCCCCAAATGGACCAAATCAGGAAGGGAGCACTCCTGGATGGACAGTCAAATGGACTGGTGGAGAGAAGGAGTGGACCGATGGTTCCTGGGGCACGTGAGGGAGGGGGGAGAGGAAGAAGGGCATGGGCAGGCTCAGGGATGAGAGGAGCAGCAAGTGGTCTGGAATTGATGGTGAGGAGGGTGTGGGAGGCCTAGTAGGGCTTAAGTAAGGTAATGTAATAGAGAGGAAGTACTGAAACTCAAATGTAGACTGAACATAATCGTGGGACAGGAGGACGGCAGAAGGAAATAAAGGAAATGGAAGACAAAGGACACTTGCAGAGGTGTAAACACAGGCGTGTACATATGTAGGGCATAAGTCTAGGTACATATAGTACTAAGATAGCAGCTGGACTTTCGGCCCCCACTCAGGCATTCCCTCAATGCAAGAACAGTTTGTTCTATTAATCTGGTATTCCATGATGCTGACTGACCCAATATGATCACTGAAGTCAAATAAGTGCATAAGCAATTGTGGTGGAGAAAACTGACTGCACCCAGCTATCAAAGGATATAGAGTCAGGGGTCTCAAAGTCTGACAATAAACAAAGGACTATCTAGCTGAGAAGTATCCAAGCCCACACTGAAGAAGTGGTCACGAGATGTTGAAAGGATCAGGCCTCAGGCATCAAACAGGAAACCACTGTATCACTGTGTGCACACTTCCTGAGATGATCACTGAGGACATGTGAGGGCATGAGCAAGAGTGGTGAAGATAGCTGATGGTGCCTGGATATCAAAAGATATAGCATCTGAGGTCTTAAAGGCTTGAAAGTAAACAAGCAGCCCTCTAGCTCAGAAGCAACAAAGCCCACATGGAGAAAGCACACCAGCCTGTGTGACCACGAGGTGTCGAAGGGATCAGGTATTAGGCATCAAAGAACAAAAATCATATCATTATGTGCCCACCCTCCCAACATGACACCTGAGGAATAAAGGATGCAGAGGCAGACAGAGTGGAAGAAGCTGATGGCACCCAGTCACCAAATGATAAAGCATCTGGGTCTTTAAGGCTTGAAGGTGAACAAGTGGTCATCTAGTGCAGAAGCAGCAAAGCCCACATGGAAGAAGTGCATCAGTCTGTGTGATCACGAGGGGTTGAAGGGAGCAGACATCAAGCATCAAAAAAGAAGAATCACATCACTATGAATGAAGGGGAGAGCAGAATGGGGACACAAGGCCCACTAGTGGGCAATTGGACACCTCCTTACAGGGGAGTCGCTGGGAGGAGACGGACCAGTCAAGGTGCAGTGAGGTGGCGATGACGCATACAACTTTCCTCTAGTTCCTGAAGGCTTCCTCCCCCCATCATGGTCCTAATTCTACCTTACAAATCCAGCTGGATTGGAGGAGGTACACTGGTAGAGATGGGAACTGAAAATACAGGGAATCCAGCACAGCTGAACCTGTCAGGGCCAGTGGTGAGAGTTGAGTTACCGGATGGATGGAGGAAAGGTGGGGTAGAGAGAGGGACTCAACTACAAAGAACTACACAAAACCTTCTATCTTGAGGACAGACATTGGATGAATGGGCAAGAGATGATGTCGGGCGGTGTAAGATATGACAAAACAATAATAATTAATAAAGTATTGAGGGTTGGTGGGGGAGGAGGGAGCAAGGATGGAGGGAAAAGGATGAGAAGTTGATATCAAGGGCTCAAGTGGGAAAATGGATATTTAGAGAATGATGATGGCAGCAGGCATGTGAAGGTGCTTGACACAGTATATGTATTGTGAAAAGTAATGTACGAGCCCCCAGTAAAATGATTTTTTTTAAAAAAGGACACGTGGTGGGGGGGCTTGCTTTACCTGACTTTAGCACATGCTATACAGCCACAGTGGTCAAAACAGCATGGTATTGGCATAATGATAGATTCTCAGACCAATGGAAAAGACCTGAAAACTAAGAAATAAAAACATCAGCATACAGCAACTGATGTTTGATAAAGGCCCAAAAATATCAAATGAGAAGCAAATGCCCTTTCCAACAAGTGTCACAGGAAAAAATGGATAAAGACCCTTATATCACTCCATCTTCTAGAATAAACTCACGGTGGATCATAGATTTTGAAGTAAAACCCCAAACTACAAGACCAGTCTGAAAACTTTGGCATAGGGATTACATAGGCTATCAGAAACAGAGAAGGACACAAACACAGAGGAGACACAAATAGACAACTGAGATATACTGAAGATAAAACACCTGTGTACATTGAAAGAATTCACCAAGAGAGTAATAAAAGAGCCTACAGACTGGGAAATCTATATCTTTAGCAAGGACAAATTAGATAAAGGCCTTATTATGAAAATCTATAATACACTGATAGCTTCCTGAAAGAGCAAAACTAACTGCCCACTGTGGGCAAAGGACCTGAACAGAAGTTTCACAGAGGCAGAAATCCGAATGACCAATAGACATATGAGAAAATGTTCCTGATCATTAGTCATAAAAGAAAAGCAAATCAAAACAATGAGATACCACCTAACACTCTCAAGAAAAGCCCAATTAAAAAAAAACAGAAAGCAACAAGTGTTGTAGGGGCTGTGGGGAGACAGGAACTCTTATCCACTTCTGGTGGACCTGTAGGTATGGACAGCCACTATGGAAATCAATTTGGTGATATCTAAAACAGATGGAAATTGGGCTACCATATGACCCAGCAATTCCCCTACTGGACACATACCCAGAGGAGACAAGAAACAAACAGACATCTGTGCTCAATGTTCATAGTGGCACAGTTCACAATTGCAAGCAATTGGAAACAGCCCAAATTTCCATCAGCTGATGAATGGATTAAAAAGCTATGGAACATACATACAATTGAGTACTACACATTGCTGAAAAGCAGTGATGAACACATGAAGCACATCACCAATGGGAAGAACTGGAGGAAATTATGCTAAGTGAAGTAAGTCAAGCACAAAAGAACATGTACAGCAATGTCCACTGAGGTAAGCTTAAAAAATGCAAAAGGGGCATAGGGAATAAAGCTACTGTATACAGAAATTCCTGGGGGGAGACCCAGGTATTATGGTAGGGGTCATACCAAATCCATGGCTACATGTGGTAGCCAAGTGCGATGGGGGTAGCAGGGAAGATGATGATGTGTAGAGAGGGAATGGGGTACTAGCCCAAGCAAGGGGAGCGTACTCCACAGGGCAAGAGGCACCAAACTTAAATCTGGTGATCCAGGATGTGAATGCAGTGTGACGGCATAGAGCAGGGAAGCAGTGGAGGGGTATGAGGGGTCAACCCCAATCCAAACTATGGGGACAGCCAACTCCCTCCCTAAGGGAGTTTGCTTTGGAGGTAGACACTGAAGCTGTAGATTGGGGAGTGAGACATGCCTGATCAGAGCACATGAAAAAAAATGAAGTGGGAGGAAGAGAAAATGGAGTGCATCCTGGCCCACCGAGCCATGAGAATGATATTCTCATTCAGAACAACCAATGCACAGGGAGGACCATATGGCCGGCCCAATATGAATGATGGCATCCCTCAATGATACAAGGCCCCACAGGGACAATGGAGAAAATGGGTTGGTATTGTACCTTGTGTAACGCCACCACACCAAGATAAAATACTAAGGGTGTGCAACAGAGCATGGAGTCCCTGAGGGAGTGCTAGGGATATACTTTGGGGCCAGGGTGGGGCGTCCCATTGGACTCAGCTGGGGGACACTCCTAGAGGTCAATCAACAGACCTTGAACTATTTATAGGTTTTTATTTATTTATTTATGCATGTTTTTTGGCATTCAGATTTTATTTTTGTTATCATCGTTTTATTTTCTTTGATTGCTTCATCTTAGGAAGCCTGTTTTTCACTAGTACATTTTGTTATCTCTGCAGGTCTAACTAGATAAAGTAGACTGGATAAACAGTCTGGAGGAGAAAATAATGGGACTGATGGTTCCTGGAGGGACATGGGAGATGGGGAGGAGTGGGAAAGGAGGTGGTGTTGACCAACCCAGGGATAAGGGAACAACAAGTGATTCAAAATGGATGTGAGAGGCCCAACTGGGATTGAGCAAGAGTAAAACAACAGAGAGAAAATAATGAAACCCCAATGGAGGCTGAATATGATAGTGGGACAGGAGGAAAGTCAAAGAGAGAACTTGGGGGGGCGGTTAAAAGGAATCTATAGAGGTCTAAATATAGGCATGTACATAGGTGAATATATTTATATATGATGATAGGGAAATATATTTATGTGTATAAACTTGTAGAATTGGTATTAAGACAGCAGATGGGCATTAGACCTCCACTTAAGTACTTCCTCAATGCAAGAATACTTTGTTCTATTAAATTGGCATTCCATGATACTAACCTTTCTGACATGATCACTGAAGACAAATGTGTGCATAAGCAGAAATGGTGAAGAAAGCTGATTGTGCCTGGTTATCAAAAGATATAGCATCTGAGGTCTTAAAGGCTTGAAAGTAAGCAAGCGGCCATCTAGCTTGGAAGCACCAAAACCCACATGGATGAAGCACACCAGTCTGTGTGACAATGAGGTGTTGAAGTGGTCAGGTATCAACTTATATCATTATAAATGAGGGGGGACGCAAAGCCCATCAATAGGCAAAGCAACAGCCCCTTACAGAGGGATTGTAAGGAGGAGATGAGCCAGTCAAGGTACAGTGTAGCAACAATGAAATATGCAACTTTCCTCTAGATCTCAAATGCTTGCCCCCACCCACTATGTTGATCCCAATTCTACCTTACAAATCCACCTAGACCAGGGGATGTAACTGGAACCAGAAACAGGGGTCATTCAGGACAGATGATCCCTTCAGGACCAGGAGTGAGAGTGGTGATGCCGTGAGGGTGGAGGGAAGGTGGAGTAGAAAGGGAGAACCTACTTTTGGGATCTCCTCTCTGGATATGGGCAATGGGGAAGTGGGGTGAAGGAACGCATTGGGCAGTGTATGATATGGCAAAATAATGACAATTTGTAAATTGTCAAGGGTTCATTGGGGAGGGGGAGTGGGGAGGGAGGGTAAATATGGGGAGCTAGTGCTGGGACCCTAGGTAGAAGGAGGATGTTTTGAGAGTGATGAATGCAACACATATGCAAATGTGGTTTGCATATAATTGATGTATGTATTGATTGAGATAGGAGTTGTATGAGCCCCCACAAGATTGTCCTCAGGGTCCTAGTGTAGAATAGGATATGATATTAAGCCAGAGAGTGCAATTCGCTTAGTTTTATGTCTTCATAAAGGAAGGAAATAAGAAATCTTGAGGAAAGGTAGGGGAAGGAGCTGGAGATGCTGACAGGTGAAGAGGACATTGCTTCAGGAGATTCTGATAAGACTGAAAATATTAGGGTGACCTTGACTCTAGTCCTTGTCCAGTCACAAAAGAGATGATCTGGAAAGGAAGAGAGAAGTTTGGATTAGAACTCCCCACACGTGTGGGGAGAAGATAATGCATAATGCTCTTCTCCTTCAATGATGCAACTGCTACCAGAAATACATCTATAAATTGAAGTTCTTGTTAGATGAACTCAAATTGGTTTTAACTTACATGATTTTAAGTACAACAGAATGAAACACTGCTTGATCTTGCACCATCTTCACAATCTTACAACATTTGGTGGAAAAATGAAGTGACAATATAATAGAATGTTTGGTATATTGTTTCAGTCACTGTGTAAATCCACGTCATTGATAATCTAATTTTTTGCTTTGCCTCTACTTGATCAAGAATGATCTTCTCTAGGGACGGGTTATTCCTGACAATGCATGCAAAGCCCATGAGAAAAAGATCTTACTGTCCTGGCTTCTAAGCAGAATTCCAACTGCACTTTGAAGACAGATTTGCTCATTTTCCCTCCTGGTAGTCCATGATATATAAATCAAGAAGGACATAATAAAATGAATTTGATCATAAGAAATAAAAAAGCACAATATACATAAGAATACCTAGCATCCTTTTCATCTCTGTTGCTTTCACCCACTCCAGAGTCTTTCCTAAATGGCTTTCTAGCCTGTTTCCTTGCAAGCCTACTCATTAAAGGGGCACTGGAAATGTTTTGAGGTCCAAGAGAACCATGTTCATCATTTTTTAAAAATCATTTCATCATTAAACTCATCATAATCTATTCATCCATGCATTGTGTTAAGCACTTTTGTATATTTGTTGCCATTATCATTTTAAAAACATTTGCTTTCTACTTGAGCTCTTGGTATCAGCTCCTCATTTTTCCCACCCTCCCCACTCCCTCACGGACCCTTGATAATTTATAAATGATATAAATTCACCTACTTCTCTGTTGTCTGTCTCCCACGGAGGGGGTTACATGTAGATCCTAATAATCAATTCCCCCTTTCTACACCGCCTTCCCTCTACTCTTCCGGTATTGCCACTCTCATGACTGGTCCTGAAGGGATCATCTGTCCTGATTCCTTGTGCTTCCAGTTCCTATCTGTACCACTGTATATCCTCTGGTCTAGCTAGATTTGTAAGGTAGAATTGAGATCGTGAAAGTGGCAGGGGGCCATTTAAGAACTTGAGGAAAGTTGTATGTTTCATCATTGCTACACTGCATCCTGACAGGCTCATCTCCTCTGCATGACCCTGTAAGAATAGAAATGATCAACAATGCTAAAGTCTCTGGCTTATGGTCCCCAAACCTGGTCTGTCCTCTTCTCTCCATCACTCACATGCCAGGAACACCAATGAGACTTATATACTGTTGATTGATCAGAGCAGAAACTGAGCAGCAGGTGCCTAGCAGGATGGCAGTAGGTAGGCAAGTAGGCTAGAAAGGACCTTAGGTGGTATACACTTGCCCAACCAGGCAAGCTACCCTCTCTCTCCACTCATGGATACAGTGCTATGGAATTCATTCAGCAGTTGCCAAGCTGTGGTACATAGTCGGGGGGTGGGGTATAAGTTCCTATTCTTTCTGGAGGATAGTTTTATTAATCTTAACAGCATTGAGCTGAGTTTCCATGCACTGTCTTACTGACTTAAATCTTAAATCTCACAGTAAGACTTGGGCTGCCAAAATGAAGCTGAAGAGTCCCTTTCCATAGGGAAAAGATGAGAATAGTTTCTTTTTCTTTCTTTCTTTCTTTTTTTTTTTTGGCATCACTGCTCTCCGGTGGTGGGAGTAGGAGGCCCAGCCCCACTGCTGGAATTGAACCTCCGTCCCAGTGGGCCGCAGTCCCGCACACAACCACTATGCCCCTGGGGCTCAGCCTGAGAATAGTTTCTTATCAGGACCTATTGCATATGAACTGACACAATCAGAAGGCACTTGATATGATTTTGGAATGACCAATAGGACAGAGAAGTCAGAAGAGGACCACACAGAAAACTGGTATTGACCTTTTTCAGGACACTGGTTCTCGAATTATTTATCAAAGGAGACTTCCCCCAATGACTAAGACCATGACCTGCATCCATGAGAAAGGTAGGTGAGCAAGACAGAATGTTTGAAAAACAAAAACAGAAAAAGAAAATCAGTCAACCTTTGGAGTCCCTTGTAGTACAAATAGTTAACGTGCTTAGTTGTGAACTGAAAGATTGGAGGTTTTGGTTCCCCAAGAAGCCCCTTGGAAGAGAAGCCTGAAGATCTGTTTCCAAAAACTCCACCACTGAAAACCATAGCAAGCACCATTCACTAGACATGCTTTGACATGCATGGGGTGATCATGGGAGGGGAAGTGACCCATGTCTTTCTGATTCAGCTCGTCTCAGGGTGACTTTGAACAAGTCTCTTCCTTGCTCTGGCCTTTAGATCCATACCCTTAAAATGGTCTTTGAAGGCCAGCATACAGTGTTCATGAGTGCTTCCTGTTGAAGCATCTAATCTAACGGCTATTTCTCATGGCTCCTCGGCTTGGTTATTGACTTACTGGCAAATTCTTTCAATCATTGAATGCTTATCTCACTAGTTGGACATTTACTTAAAATTCTTTTCTTGGGCACATGTCGCAAGTGCAGAAAAATGTAAGATACTTTTGCTGTGGTCATTAACAAAGGCCCCTGAGGTAAAAAGCTTAAGTGGCTTGTGTTAATCATTAAGAGTGCCCACTGGATAGCACCACACATTTACTTTGGTACTCAAACGAGTTAGGTGAGTTACAGTACAACCTGAGTGAGTTACCTGCATGGTAGCTGCAGGCTGAGCTTTAACCAGATAACTCGGCTCTCGGAGGAACAAGGTGATTTGAAAAGGAAAGGTAATTTCACCTGTGAGTCACAAGGAGGCTGAAAGAGAAAAAGGTACTGTCTGATTCAGAGCCATCTCTCTTCTCTGTTCCCTGGAGTTTGCTTCTCCGTGAATGTGGTGTGCAAAAAGAAATGGGGGTTCTTAAAAGCAGCCATGCTGTCCTGACTCTCGTTGTCTCAAGGAGGTGCATGTAAGTGGGAAGGAGGCAAAGGGAATGGAGCAGACACAGACGATAGGAGAGAAAAATGGGACCAAATGCACACAACTCTTTTCTGTGACTGAAAATATTATCCTTACAAGGAAGAAACATGTAGACTGAGCTTATCCTTAGGGAGAAGTAGATGATTAAAGATGCTAAGAAATATTGTGTTTATTAGAAATTTGATTGTTCTATTCTAGGGGAAAATGTACAGGTCTGAAAACCAATGTGTGAATGTGATTTCCATTGTTTTCGTCTCATGACTAGGCACTGAAAGGACATATTACATCTGCAGAGCCCAACTGGAAATAGACCCCCCTGGGCTAAGTCTGTCTTGATGAGGGTCACAAGTCAGTCAGATTTTGGGTTAAGCAGCAACTGCTCATGGGCACCTTGCTTTCTGCAGCTGTTGCCTTTTTTAAAAAATGGAATGTTTGTGAATCAGATGAAATTCTATTCCAAAGAGAAGTAAAAAATGCTACGAAAAATTTAACAATAGAAAGAAATCCTTGCTGAATCCAACAAGACAATTGAGACTTCTTTCATAAAGTCTCCCCCAACCCCCAGTCTTGTTCCGTGGAGCACTGAGGGCAAACCTAGAGTTTCTGTCTCTTTCCTCAGAAACTGGCTTCATGCCCAAGGAACCCTGCTGGGGCTGTTGCTTAGGCATTAGGCTGCTCACTGCTCTGCAAGCGCAAGATGAGACTGTCTGCTCCCAGGAAAATGCAGTCTCAGGAGCTTGATCCAGCGTCATTCTGAGCTGGAATTGACTTGCTGACAGGTGTTCAGCAGTGACCAGATTATCGTAGGCACACAATATAGGCTTAGCGAACTGAATGAAATATTAATTATTTTATGCTTACTCATGACATTTTCTCAAAGATGAGTTTATGTTGTTTGTGTGTGTGTGAATATCCTTTTCTAGGAGTTCATTTCAGCTTCTATGTGTTCAGAAATGGTGTGACTGTGATGTCTGCCTTCTAACCAGTGCTTTATGGAAAACATTTTGTGTGGATTTAGTCTGTTTTGTGCAAATGCTTATATATATCTAACCCACACCCCCTCTCAAAACGAAACCATCATTGCTATCAAGTCAATTCCATCTCATAGGTACCTTAGAGGAAAAAGCAGAACTGTGGGTTTCTGAGACCATAAATCTCCATGGGAGCTGGCCTTGTGAAATTCAGCTTCTAGAGTAAACTGAGAGCACATCTGTCTGTCTGTGAAAGCCATCAGGTGTGGTCATCCTGTGATAGGAGCACTGGATAAGTAAGATGCCTCTATATGTGCCTCCTTGGACTGCTGAGGCACAGTGACGTTTTGGGATTCTGACATGAGTGTCATTCCAGAGTCAGTGTCCAGACCCCTGCTCCCCCAAATATCATGATTACATTTTCTTCAGTGAAAAGTCACTCTTATAAAAGGCCTTAACTCCTTTTGGAGTAGGCTGGGAGAATTATTTCCTCTTTTTGGCCATGTGGAAAGTCTTTCCTTTAGTGGACACATTCTCCCCTTCTAAATCATGGTTTAACAGGGGCTGAGGAACTCCAAATCAACAGATCAGCAGCAGCAGCTGACTGGCCCATCTCCCAAAAAACAGAGGTCAGAAAATGATGAGTCCCTACAAGAGAGTTTGCCAGAATAGCCATATTTCTTGGATGCAAGCCACACCCCCAAGGAAACGTCTCTTATACGAGATCACAGGAAGTGGGACAATTATGCATTTTTAAGGATCGTGGGCTAACCATGTCAACTCTTAACCTTAACCATTGCAACCAGGGACTCTGAGTGATTTTACATATGATTCTTAGATGATTCTCCCCCAGAGCTTGGAAAGATGATGGGTTCCTTTTAAGCCATTAGGGCCATATTCTGATCACTTCTCTAACTTTTCCAGTTTCACTACAGCAAAGAGACAGCATTTAAGCAAAACAAAACAAAACAATGATAGTGATTTTTCAGTTTTCAAAATAGATAACAAAAATATGTTGCTGTAATAGAGTTTGAAAAACATTTAATGTCTAGTAATCTTCTTTTCAGAGGACAAGATGACTGTCTGGCTTATCACTCTGATGAGTATTGAAGGACTCCTTTGGACAGGTGAGTAAGATTTCTTTCTAGAGGATTACAGATAAAACCTTATACTCTACTGCTGCTGAGATGATTGGGGCTCATAATTGATTGCATAGGACATGGCAGAGTTGCCTTGTGGGTTTTCAAGACTGTAATTTTTTTTGGCATAGAGAGCTTCTTTTTTCTCTCATGAAGCAACTGGTGGTTTTAAACTGCAGACTTTTCAGTTACCCAAACCGAACTCAGTCATGACCACTACAGCAGCAGGACTCCTCTGTGCCTTATCTTAATGGTTGATAATTGACACATGCATCAGGATCTCTTTTCTTAAAGCATATCTTCAATTTTCTTTGCACATCTGGTTATTTTCTGTTTTTTACAATAGTGTGTTCTTTAGGTGAAAGTACCTAAGGTACCAACGAGGCCTAGAGATGGGCTGAGCTGATCAGATTTGGTTGTGTAGCTGGGAATGGGTCCTTGTGGGCCTTCTGTGTTCAGTGTGCCACTGGGATACCTACCTTCCCATAAAAACCCTGGGCTGCCTAGAGGGAGGGTGTTCTGGATTATTCTTTAACTTTTCTGATACAGAAATGTTAAAGAACTCCACAGATAACATTTTCTTGCCTATGAGTCCATTGAAGAAAGACAGACTCTGGTGTTCTCGAGTTAACGTTAGCTTGAAGGAGAATATTTTATGTCCACGGCCATCATTCAAGACAGTTTGGTTAAGGTCATGTTCAGCTGGTTCCTTTTGGAAATATCAACTAAGGACATATAAAAGGAAGGGCACCTTCCTTTGGTAAAAAGCAAAGTATTACTACAGAATCCATTATGGAAGAATACGATGTAACTTGACATGTGAATGCCAACAGCTTTATTTTATTTGTTTGTATTAATTAAAGAAATCCCATTACTGACACATGCTTAATACCCTCTCTGAGTATGCAAGGCAAAGGTAGGGGATGAGAACTGAGATTCGACTGTGGATGGTATGGGAAGTCAGAAGACAAACTGGGAAATATGTCCATTTGAAGATGATGAAGGGTGTGAGTCTGGCCACGTGTTGAGGAGAAGAGACTCAGAGATGATACAATGAGTAGGGGAATTACAATGGAGACAGTCACTAGGCGTCTCTCCTCATCTATAGGAAGGAGAAAAACTAGAAAAAAAGGGATTTGACACATGGTCAACTGAAAAACAGTGGAAAGGAGAGGAGAGGTAAGTGGATTTAGGTAGGCACCAAACATATTATTGAGGCACTCCTTCCCAGCAGAAAGTCAGGATTGTCTTTTCCCATGTCTTCCATGAGAACTTAAGGTTTTGAAAGCGTTTCCCAGATAAACATCACTGGGAAACTTACTAGAAATGCAAATTTGGAGGCCTTCCTCAGGACAGTTTGTCTATTACAAAGTCCTGGTAATTCTGATGCATGCTCATTTTGCTTTAAAGCATTGAGGAGCCCAGCGGATTTAATGTGACCTTTAATTCAATCTGACCAGTATCTTTCTCACTTACTTCCAGCTCCTGCTCAGAGTTTACATATTGAACCTGAAGAAGGCAGTCTTGCAGGGGGAACGTGGATCACTGTCACTTTTGATGGTAGGTTTGGTTTTTAACAAAAGGCAAGTTTTTTAGTTACGGAGTGATGATCTTAATAATGAGGAAACACGCATGCTGGTTCTTGTGGAAAGAGAACAGACTGACACATGTGAAGCTCTCGGCCAGCCTAATATGGTGACAGGGGAGGGAGGGCTTCAAGAATGATGCTCCAACCATCAGCCAACTTGTGTCAGGGCTTCCCCTGATGGGTGATGTGACTACCCCCTTGCAGGGTGTTGCTAGAATGAGGGCAGGGTGGGGGGAAGGAGGAGAGGGAAGGGGGTGTGTTCTGCAAAAGCAGATGCCTACACTTTATACTACAGGCTGAAGTACAAAAGTTTTAGGCACCAAAGGGGCCCTGAGTAATTTTTCCATGAAAGGGAGAAGGTGACAAATTTGGGTACTCATGTGTGGATACTCACTTGCTAAGATCACAGAAGCGAAAGCCACCACACTGCTACTTAGCTACATGTCTCGGTGTCTCTGTCTGTAGCCCAAGCAGTAGGAAGAGCCTTCTAGGAAAATGTAACACAATGATAGATGGAAGTGCACCACTTAGCATTGATTTAAGCATTTCCTCGTCTCTCGGTTATGGTCCTTCCAGTAGTTCTATACTTGCGTTCTTTCAAGGTACAGATTAACATACTCATCTCGTGTGAGGAGGGAGTTAGTTTGAGGGTGGAAAAGTGCTTCACTACATATTTGGGGATTGTGGAGAGAAATGTCTTTGAGGCACAGCTCCAAGTGCCTGTGGAATTGAGTGTGAATTAATAGTAGGGGAACTTGGAGTAGGGCACTGCCCCCGTGTGGCCACACTTTTATATGCTCACAGGTGGATCGTCACTGCTCGGTTTGAGATTTCCCTGTTCTCTTGCACTTAGGTTTGGAGTGGGATCGTCTTTGTCTAGGCAATGGTACCCAGCTGGAGCTAACCCTGGTGGCCGTGGCTGCGCTGGCACTGCCAGCCATCCCCTGTGATGTCGCTCCTGTGCTCTTGGATTTGCCTGTGGTGTTGTGCAAGACCAGGTACGCCTGCGGAGAATAAGACCAGGCAGGACACGTGTTTGGTATAGTTCATTCATTTTTGGTGGCAAACGAAGGCAACTCTCACTGTGATCCTAACGGTCAGCTCCAGTTTTTGAAAAGTTTGAATACACTTCGTCAATGGCTCATATCATGGCTGCAGGGTTCACAGCGAGCGGGAGCCCAGTGAAACATGTTGAGCTACTTAAAAAATGGAATGGGTTGCATAGTCGTTTCCTCTGGTTGAAATCCCTGAGATTTCCACCAATGTGGCCACCCCTGACACCTACAGGAGTCATCCGTTGGAGCAGGTGTAATTGTAATGATCATGCATAACCCCCAAACAAAGGAGGTTTACTCTGGTCCTCAGCATGTTTGTTGGGTTTGAGATGACCTTGGCTTAGGACATATTGTACAAAGTTCCAGGTCATCTGTTGTCCTGCTCTGGTGGCCTAGTTCGTTCCCAATAGCCCATTCTTTCTTTACTCATCTCTTAGAGAGGCTGCATGAAATGGATCATTGACTAGTAAGAAAAAAAAGTGCTGCTTCCTTGTTTTCTCTTCCATTTACTAGCCAACCTCACCCTATTCAGTCTCTGTGTCATGAAATCCTCACCCACCATTCTGCAAAAACTGCTTCTTCTCCAAATGTCCAGCTAAGTGCAATATCTTCCCTTCTCGAAATTAGGACAAAAACTTAAACCCCCAAACCAAACGCACTGCCACTGAGTAGATTACAACTCAGAGACCTTGTCGCAAGTAAGTAGAACCACTCCTTAGGGAGACTGTAAATCTTCCCAGGAGCAGGCAATCTCATCTCTCTTACAAGGGGTGGCTTAAGGATTTGAACTATCAACCTGTGGTTAGCAGTTCAGTTCAATGGCTGAACCACAGAGACAGCAAGCCTCCTTGAAAGAGGACTGAGGTGGCCTGGCATCTAGCTTGGGGTTGTGTCCGTTTTAAGGAATGTTTTTGTCATGAATGCACAGTGTGTCCAGGTGCCTGTCTGTGCATACAAGCATATTCTTTGCACTCTTCACCCTTCTGATTTTAAATTTCTAATCATCTATTTTGCTGCAGGATTCATTCTTTAAAGTCCAGTGATGTTGAGTGGATTGAGGGGGGAAAATGTGAACTATACATGTCTTGGTTGACTCTGGTTCAGAGGCAAATGGAGACAATTTGAAGGGATGAAGAGGGGCTGTCAGCTTGGAGAAGTCAGGGGCTTTTGATTCACAAGGAGTTTCCCTTCTTCTCTCAGATCTCAGTTGTCTGAAGTCCATAAGGGATTGTACTCCCTGGAGGTGCTCTCGGGCAGTCAGGTGCTAGGCAGCCTGAGCCAAGGACCGTGTGACAGCTGCACTTTCAAGGTGGGTTCTAGGGACGGGGGACTATGAAAGTGTGCTTGTACAAGTGACAGGAGCGAACGCCCATCAGTTAAGGGGTTGACTTTGGCAGGTAAGAAGAAAGCTGGATGGCACAGACAGGTTCTCCTGGGTCAGAGGTTGTCAAACTCTTGAGACCAAAGAGCCAATCCTGTCTCTCCTAACAACATTAAAATCACGCAAGAGCCTTAAATATGGTTTCCAAACAAATGAAATCACTGTGATCTGAAATGATAACCTTCAAATTGCTTTCAATGTTACGTCAGAGCTGCATGTTCACACTGAAAGAACTGCATATGGCTCATGAACTGCAGTTTGCTGATCACCGTCTTGGCTATCCTAATGAAAGGTTATTTAAACACTTGAAGTGTATTGTCTCATTTAATGCTTACCTTGGTCTTGTGGGCCTCCCACTGCCAGAGAGTGGATTTCAACTCATAATGACCCTATAGGCCAAGGTGGAAATACCCCTGTGTGTTTCTAAGAGGGGAACTCTCATATTTCTCCTGAAATATGGTTGGTGCTTTTTAATTTCTGATCTTGCAGTTAGCAGCCCAGTGTGTAACTACTGTGCCACCAAAGCATAGCTATTAATATCTTTTTTTTCCACAGAGGAGTGCTTTGAGGCTCAGAGAGATAAAATAATTTTCCCAGGTTGTCCAGGTAGTGACTGACAGACCAAGATTTGAATGTGTTTCTAAGAGGCAGAGAGATGACCAGTCTAGATCGGTGCTCCCTGTTAGAGTTGAGAGTAACGAGGTCTCAGGAGGTAGAGGGACTCATGAAGATGCTTCTTTGTAAAGGGATTGAAGGCACCTTCCTTGCTACTTTATGATCAATCGCTGTTGCTCCTGCCAAAAATAGAATAAAGAGGCATTTGCTTGTGAAATTGTCCTTCATCCTCGGGGGGTGGGTAAAGGCGGGGGGGAGACAGAGAGAGTGAGGGATGGAGGGATAGGAGGAAGCATCTCCTGACAAAAGGGTTGTGAGGAGGAGTTGAGCCAGTCAGGGTGCAGTGCAGCAATAAGGAACCATACGACTCTTCTTTAGCTCTTCAATGCTTCCCCCCACCCCCCACTATCATGATCCCAAATCTACCTACAAATTTGGCTAGACCAGAGGATGTACATTGGTACAGATAGGAATTGGAAACATTGGAATCCAGGACAGATTATCCCTTCAGGACTAGTAGTGAGAGTTGTGATACCCGGAGGGTGGAGGGAAGGTGGGGGAGGAAGGGGGAACCAATTATAAGGTTTTACATATAACCTCCTCCGTGATATAGGGACAACAGGGAAGTGGGTGAAGGGAGACATTGGATAGTGTAAGATATAATTTATAAATTATCTGGGCTGAACCCCGGTGGCGTAGTGGTTGAGTGCGGGACTGCGGCCCTTTGGCTTGGTGGTTCAAATCCAGCAGCAGCTTTCTGGGAGCAAGGCTATAGCTCCCATAACCACCAGTGGGCAGTGATGCCCCCCCAAAATTATTAAGGGTTCATGAGGGAGGGGGGGAATGAGGAGCTGATATCAACAGCTTATGTAGAAAGCAACTGTTTTAAGAATGATGAGGGCGACAAATGTATAAATGTGCTTAACATACAATGGATGTATGTGTGAATAGTGATACAAGTTGTATAAGCCCCCAATAAAATGATTTCCCAAAAAAGAAGGAGGGAGGATGAAAGAGAGGGAGGGAAACAGGGGGAGAGAGAGAGAGAGAGAGAGAGAGAGAGAGAGAGAGAGAGAGAGAGATTAAGAGGTTAATTCATGACTTATTTTGCAACCTCACTACATCTACCCTCCTGCCATGTAGTCCATTGTGACACTTTCCCAATAGAGCATAGAAGAACTGCTCCATTTGGCTTGCAAAACTGCTAATCTGTACAGGAGCAGAAAGCTTCAGCTGTCTCCCTAGGAACCCGTGGGGGAGTCCACCTGCTGACCTCGCCTTTAGCCGCCCAGCACAGGTACCTCGCTGTGCCAGCAGGACTTTGCAGGTCCATCTCAAAACCCAACAAACTGACTCACAGCAACACTATAGGACAGGGCAGAGCTGCCTCCAGGAGGGAGTTTTGAGACTATAGCTTGTTACAGGAGTAGAAAACCTTGTCTTTCTGCCATCGAGAAACTGGTGGTTTTGAACGACTGACCTTGCAGTTAGCAGTGTAATGTATAACCATGACATGGGCCTTACTATTATACTTGGTTCAGGCTACTTGCCATGTAAGATTAATTTTTTTATTAAAACTCTATCTGAAGGAATGTGGTCTTTGATTTTGCATACAAGAAAGGGAACTATCAGTTTCCCCCTTGAATAGTTGTAATTTATACTGGCAGACTTGGGAAAAGGGTGTGGTGACCTATTTCTGACAATCAGCCTAGGAAAACCAGAGGCTTCCTATAGGTATGCTCCTGTTATGTAAGGGTGGCTACGAGCTGGGAGTCTGACTTTCAACAACACCAGAACACTCAGACATTCTGCTTGCGAGCTGTTTTGATTTAATCAGTAGTCAGTGCTTCTTCTTCTTTTTTTTTTTTGTGGGCATCACTGCCTCTGGTGGTCATGGGAGCTAACCCAGTGCTGCTCCTGAGAGCTACCGCTGGATTTGAACTGCCAAGCCCACGGGCCGCAGTCCTGCACTCAACGACATATGCCACAGAGCTCAGCCCTAGTCAGTGCTTCTTTAGGGCAGGACTTTACCCCATGAATTCAACTCTGAGAACTTCCAAATTAGAAAAAATCAGTTTATTGGAGCCTATTACAGTTCCTATCACATTCCATACATCCATCTGTTGTGTCAAGCACATTTATACATAGTGCCACCATCATTTTCAAAACATTTTCTTTCTGAGCTAAGCCTTCATAGCAGCTCCTTATTTCCCCCTTCCCCCTTCCCTCCCTCATGAACCTTTGATAATTTATAAATCTCTCCCGCCATATCTTACACCGACCTCTGTTTCTTTTCACCCACTTTTCCATTGTCCATCCCTATAGGAAGAGGTTATATGTAGATCATGGTGATTAGTTCCCCCTTTCTTCTCCCACTTTCCTCTTCCACTCCTGGTATCACTACTCTCACTATTGGACCTGAAGGGTTTATCTGACCTAGATGCCCTGTGTCATGAGTTTTTATCTGTAGCAGTATACATGTTCTGGTCTAGTCAGAGTTGTAAAGTGGAGTTGAGGTCATCATAGTGGGATGTGGGGGGCAGAGCATTAAATAACTACATTGGTGCTATACTACATCCGAAATGGGCTTTGGGTCTCCACCCCACATTACCCTCACTCACATTGATATGATTTTTTCTTTTGCATCTTTGATCCCTCATGATCACACAGGTTGGTGTGCTTCTGTGCTTCTTCCATGTGAATTTTGTTGCTTCCAAGCTAGATGGTCACTTGTTTATCTTCAAGTCTTTGAAATCCCATATGCTATATCTTTTGATAG
Source organism: Nesogale talazaci (assembly GCA_004026705.1). Taxonomy (NCBI): domain Eukaryota; kingdom Metazoa; phylum Chordata; class Mammalia; order Afrosoricida; family Tenrecidae; genus Nesogale; species Nesogale talazaci. Next base: position 251,574 of record PVJH01000520.1, on the reverse strand, counting down.
CCGGGCACCATCAGCTTTCTTCACATTTGCTTTTGTACCCATTTTGTCTTCAGCAATCATGTTGGGAAAGTGAACATTACAGAATGCTAGGTTATAATTGTAAGAACAAAGTGTTCTTGTCTTGAGTGAGTACTTGGGTTGAGGCCCAATGTCCATCTGCCACCTTAATACATAACATATAAATATCTGTATTTAGATCTAATCTTGAGATTTGGAATGTTTTGTCAATTCACATTAACCCACTTATTCCTCAGTCAAAGAGAACCTTGTTTTCCTGAATGAGGCTGTGAGACACACACACACAAACACACACACACACACACAGAGAGAGAGAGAGAGAGAGAGAGAAAGAGAGAGAGAGAGAGAGAGAGAGAGAGATCTTCTGATTAGAACCCATACCAGCAGCACTTTGCTGTCTCTGAACAGGAGTTGATTTTGATGTTCCTTTCACTCCCAGTCACTAGTTTTTCTTCTTAGCACAAGATTGGTCAGGAGAGAAAGAAGGGGAAGGAAAGAAACCCTCTCTAAAATTGCACATTAAAGGGAGCTCATCCTTCTGTAGTTCAGCTAGCATGGTGACTTGATGAAAGATCATCAGGGGATGAAGTTCATGAGAGGCATTCTAAGCTAAATAAAACCCAGTGTGTTCTTTTGTTTGGGGACTGGGACTAGGGAAGCCATGAGTATTAAACATGCATTCCAAAGGGCTGGCTGCTGGCCCTGCACTGGCAAGTTTGAACAAGTCACAGAAGGCCTGTCATGCAGCCGCTGGCTGTGCCTCTCTCTTTCGATTCTGCCTCTTCTCCTCTCCCCCATCCTGCTGCAGCTGACCTCACCTTAGCTTGGGAATCAGCAGGCAGGAAGCTTAATTTGCAAGCTTATTAATATTTCACTCTGCCCTGTCTCTGGCTTGGTGGGTGGTCAGGGGCCCATGTCTCTCAGAAGTGCATCGTTTTATGCTGTGTCGGCTCAGAGAGACCCTCAAGTGGAGTCCTTTTTGAAGTTTAGCCCTGAGCCTGCTCCCCCAGCCTAAGGGCTCAGGAACACAACAAAGGTGTCACTGTATTCCCCATGAACTTCCAGTGAGAGAATTCCAGCTTTCCCCAGTGGTAGGTCTGATTTTACAAGTTGGAAATTAGGGGTGTGGAGATAGGGGTATGTTTTCTTTGGTTTAGATTAAGTTCATTTGTTTGCCTTGGTTTCCAACACCCAGGAAATGAGGCAATAGCCACTGATCTACTTCAAGAGATGCCTGTGATCAAGTTCTATTGGCAATAGCATGCATAGGAAAATACTTCTCAAGAAGGGACAAAGCCCTTCCTGTGTGGGGGGGTGATGAGGAGGATGGGGAGTTGTGTGCTGGGCAGATATGTGTGGAATTGTATTAATGTTTAACTTCTGGTGAGACCCAAGTCAGCCCCTAATCATTAAGGTCACATTATGCTTAGGTTGACCTCTTGGATGCACAGATTTCTGTGAACTATTTTTCTAACGCTTTCCCTGGAAAGGCAAGTAGCACTAACCCTGACAGCAGACTGTGCAGCTATGTGGATCAATACTTAAAACCCAAACTTGCCAAGCCACTATCAGCTTCCCTACAAAGTCTTTATTTTAGATGCCTGATTAGGGTTGCTGATTAACAGCAGAGTTATTGTTCAGTCCTAGGCTCTCCGGGAAGGCAAACTTCTGGGTGGTGGAAGCAGACCAACTAAAACAATCTGCTATAATTTATTTCATAAAGTTCTGTAGATGATACGGAGGAGGCCTAACTATCTGCAGGAGGTTGGGAGTGGTGGTGGTGAAAACCAGAGACGTTGAGCCATTGGCTTTCAGTTCACACCTTGGCCTGGGTTGTCCATCCTGATGCATCTCCTTTTCTTTATACTGCCCTCAGCACCGTCTCCTGAGTTGTGTGTTTTCTGTTGCTGTGGAATGGGGCCACAGTGCATAGGAAGCTTGCTCAGTCATACGCCATTCCCATGATTGGTTGCAGATCAGATTTTTGTGATCCATCCTTTTTTCACTGATTAATTTTGGAAGAAGTGATTCAGCTCTTCTTTCTAGTCCATCTTAATATGGAAGTTTCATTGAAACCTATTCAACCTTAAGCCTCCGTGGACAGATGGATGGGTGGCTACTTATTAAATGCTAAGGATACAATTCAGTTGCTAGGGATCAAATTAAGCTGTTAGGCATCAAATTCCAGTATCTCACATGAAAGGCGAGCGTTCTATAGATGCCGAATGTTAGACTCACACAAATGCTGATGGTTGAGATGCAGTTCCTGAGACTCCTGATGCTCTTCTCTGCTCCCAGGCATCATGTCGATATTTGAACTATCCCATCTATTCACACGAGTGTGATGATCTTCTACACACTGGGCTCAACTGAGTCTGGAATTATCCCTGCCTTTATAGAGCTTTTGGGGCTTGAAGGAGATGGTGCCCGTGGGGACAAAAGACATTGCAGATAACTTGGAGGTCTATGGTCAGGCACTAACAAGCCCCAGTCTCTCCCAGTGTCATTTTCCTCCTTCTTAAACTATAATACAACTATTTTTTCTGAATCCTTGAACTATGTGAATCTTTTTCCTGCCAATGGGCACATTCCTGTCTCCTAATAAGCATTTCACTTGTGTAGCTATCCAACTTTGCAGTTTTTATGGGCTACAAGCACCTATCTAGATGCTGGTTGATAATAGTTTAAGTTGCACTATTCTTTGTATGTTTCTCATTGAAACTGTTGTGTTCCACAAATAAAAGGAAAAAAAGAAGGACTTTGGCTGAGCTCTGGTGGTATAGTGGTTGAGTGCGGGACTGCGGCTCATGGGCTTGGCGGGTCAAATCCAGCAGCAGCTCTCCAGGAGTTAGGTTGGGCCTCCCACTCCCACAAGAGGGCAGTGATGCCTAAAAAAAAAAAAGAAAGAAAGAAAGAAAATGAAAGAAAAAAAGGACTTCAAGGGCTAAACAAGAAAATAAAATATTTATTTGCTGCCTTACTTGGAAACCATTGGAGATCTATTTGGTCGAAGGTTTTACCATCCTCCTTCATTGACCTTGCCTCACAGAGGGAGCATGGCCATTGCTGGCTTTCTATATTTCTACAACAATGGAGACATGGATGTCTGTCCAATTTTAATGGAACCATCTTTGTAGACATTAAAGGGTTCTTCATGTAGATCCCGAGCTAGTATTAAAAAAAAGAGAAAAGAACTAAGTTACAATCCTTCCAATTAAATTAAACAAATTCTGTTTGGCAAAACAAAAGTTACAAAACTTGAAGGCTCAAAGGAATTGAATTTCAAAGTGGAATTTAAAAGTTTATCTTCTGAAGCATGGTCAACTATATACCCTTTTGGAAAAATGCGTTCTTGCCAGATGGGCAGGTAGAAATAGGCTTGCCAAAGTTTTACGCCATATGGTTCAGGATAAAGAGCTGTATGGCCTTGATTAAATCCCCTTTGCCTCCTATGGAGAAGAGATCTAATAATACCTTTGATCTCAGATTCCTAGAAAAACAATGAGGATAAAAAGAAATCAATGTGAAGGTAATTTGGAGAAATGAACTACCTATTATTATGACTTGCACTTCTTGTGTTTGCGGTTGTTAGCGGCTAATGAAATATTCACTTGTAATAAATAATGTTTTCCAAGCAGTTTTCCAAGGCACAGACACCTGTCATTTACCAAGTTAACCCATCAAGTGGAGTTCCAGGTAAGAGAGTTTCTATTGAAACAGAAATAATTATAAATCCTTTGGCTGCAATTTTTGACCAATGCTCCTGGGTAGTTGTTTTGAAAATAGGTATCAACTTCTGGTTTGTTTTCTCCTGGGTTAACTGGAGAAACTGGAGTTTCACCACTGAGTACTCCTCCATGAATCTCACAGAGAACAACAGAAATCCAAACTTATGAAGAAGACAAAGATCATCAAAATCAAACCAGGTGATACAGGAGCATGAAGGAAATAGAAGTCATCACGGCTCTTAAACTTACTAATCATTTATATCATGCTATATTCTACTCAATGCTCACTCTAATCACAGCCCTTGATAAGCATTGTCTTGTTAGGTTCTCACAAAATCCTAACAATAGAGGAACTCTTTTAATTGTACCCATTTCCAATGTAAGGAATTAAGGTACCAAATGGTTAGGTAATCAAGTATCTAGTGGCATAGCTGAGATTCAAAGCCAGTTGGAATTCAGTGTAGACCCACGTACGCACCATTTTGTCCTGTATTGGATCCTGTGGGATACTGTTTGAGAAATCTCGAACTCTGATTCTCATCTGAGAATTTATTCCCGAGTCAGAAAGCATATACAGATATGTAGAGACCAGGCAGGCAGAAGAGAAGGAGATCAAGGAAGTTGAGGAATTTATATAAAAGGAGAAGGAATTGCAACTAAGATAGATTCAGGAACTGCCAATTCTTACTTAAAACTCAGGAACAAATATAGCCAGGATTGTATAATTTGCTGTCTGACTACTTGCAATCTCCTATTTCTATTTCATTTGTTCAGATAGGTTTTCAGAATGGCCTAAAGGTGTGAAAACAACTGGTACAGTTTTTATATGTTGTTGTGCCTAAATGCATAAAATGATCTAGTGTTTTAAAAGGCTTAACCAGTCAAGGATGTCCACATGAATATATAAGTTATTGAAACTCCCCCCCCCCTTTTGTGTGTCCACAAAAAGTGGATTATTTATTTGTGCTTACATTGTATAATGAAGGGTGGAAATTGATAGACCCCAAAACAATTGTCATTGAGTCCATTCCGACTCATAATGATTTCATACAGATAGCCTCCTCCTTCTCCCTAGGGGCAGATGGGGGGCTTGAACTGCCAACCTTATTAGTAGAAGTCCAACATTTAACCTGACAATGCACTAGGGCTCCTATGAAGGATGTGAACCAAGCACGATCTTATCAGGGTGGGCTACTTACAAACATATTCCTCTCTGTTCATCTGACTAATGAAGACACGATCATGCTCATGAAAAGGAAATATGGTTTGTGTAAATCTCAAGCTGTACTTTGGGTCCCTGCTGCTGTCGTGTTAGAAGGCTAGATAGCAGAAGTCTTGTTAGGGTGAGGGATGAGGACAGAGCCAGTCTCCAGAGGTGGAAAATTGCATATCAGTCGACACCCAGATCTGTCAAGCCCATTTCTTCCATCAAGTCTGAGTTCTGCACACTGCCTCCTCCACCTTTGTGGGGAACGATTGGTGTTTGGCCTCCTTTGGAGTGGTCCCTCCGGGCAGGATCCACACAGCTGCATCTTTACAATCATTTTCCAGACGATTACTTTCATTTCATTTGGGAAGCCTGCCCAGAGTTAGCAGCCAGGAAGCTGGGGGAGGTGTTGGGGAGAGGGAAAGAGATAGCGTTTTATGAGCAGCGGTATGTCTATGTGTGGTTAACAGTCTCATACTGTAACGCAGAATCCCCTGGCACCGCAATATGGCTCAGACATTTGTCAGTCTCTGTTGCTGTGCCTTTGTGTAGAAAGAAAGCCAAAACTCACAGGAACTCCTAATTTCTGCAATCTGTTAATAGTCGTTTAAACTGTGCCCACCAAACCAAGAAATCATGCCCCCACCTCCAAGCCCCAAAGCTGGAAAGTTGATTCTTAAGCTCTCCTAAAATAAGGATTGGTCTTCTCCCTGTTGTTAGCAAAGTACCAGAGAACTTCAGAGTCAGGCTTTGGACAACTCTCGGACTTTTATTTACATCATTCGATTCCCTCCCTTTCTACTTAGTCTCCTGGAAAATGGTTATACTGATACTTGGAAGGTTCCCATTGTTTTAGTGAGTTCCACAGGCATCCAAGGACTGTGGATGAAAAGCCCTTGTTTTTTAAGGAAACAAGCCCAGTGTGAAGGAAACAAACTTTTTTGATAACGCTTTTTTTTTTTGAGGTCTTAATTGTCCATGAAAAGAATTCAAAGTCCTCTGAATTCAGACCATGTGAGTCCCATAAACACCCACATTCTTCCCTTTTTTGAGGTCTGATCTCATCAACCAACACTTCCCCCATCCTGATGCCTTGTTTGGGATGCTACAGATAAGTGGTTACAACCTTCAGTTATGTGGAATGCCGGTAGTTTCAGGTGGTGAAGTTCTGTGGTGGACTTTAACTGTATCACACCGTTATGGTGAATGTGCGTAAAACATTCGCCCCCTCCAGTTCTATGGAAGGGAGTTTTGATGTTTGCTAAATGTGAAAGGAATCAGACCATACAGCATCGTGTGTCTCACTGTCATCAAATCAGTTCAGATTCACAGTGACCCTGTGTAGGACTTCTAAGGCTATCATCTTAATAGGAACAGATAGTCTCATCTTCCTCCTGAGGGTCTGTTGGCTGGTTTCAAGCGTTGGCATTGTGGTTAACACCCCAGTGCCTACCTTCCACTGCTACCAGGGTGCCTGCAGTCTTTTGGTAAGAGACCCAATTGCTATGAGTCATGAGATTGGAAAGTTGTACATCTTGCTGGATGGGGATTTCAGATGACTACATCTTCATTCTTGTTTACTCAAAAGAAGGCGTATTAAGGAGAACCTCATGATTCAACAGAAATCTTTTCATGTCACAGAGAGCATGCACAGAGAATAGAAGGTACAAACCAACTGATTGTCCCTCTACTTGAACATGAGTCTAGCGCAGTGTGGGTGCTCAGTAAAATATTGTGAATGAATGATATGCTCCGATTGGCAATCCTCTCACGTGTAACTTTGTTGTTCTTTTGTGTCCTTCCTCCAAAAAAACTCCTCCAAACTCATTGACATTGAGTCTATGGTAACTCATGGCAACCCTGAGGACATGGTAGCTGTGGCTTTCTGAGACTATAACCCTTAGGGAGTAAGCGCTACAACAATGGGGCTCCTCCTTTTTTACTTAGGTAGTATTTATTTGGGACTTCTATGACACTTCTGGTATTTTTAAATCTGGAGAGAAATGCACTTTTATTAAATACCAAGGAGTTGGTTCCGACCTCTGCAGTGCCGTAGGTAGAGTGAAACATCGCCTGGTCCTGTGCCCTCCTCACAACAGTTCCTACGTCGCAGTCTATTGTTCCCATCACAGTGGCAATCTATCTTGATGAGGGTTTTCGTCTTTTTCACTGCTCCTCTACTTTACTGAGCATGAAGTCTTTCTCCAGGCACTTGTCTCTCTTGATAGCATGTGCAGGTGACATGTCTCACAATCTTGGTTTTAAGGGAACATTTTGGCTGCAATTCTTCCAAGACAGATTTGTTATTTTGGTCGTTTTTGGTACGTTCAATATTTCTCTTCAGCACCACAATTCAGATGTACAACTTCTTCTTTGGTCTTCCTTATTCAATGTCCAAATTTCACATGCATAAGAGGCATTTGAAAATACCATGACTTGGTTCAGGTACACCTGCGTCCTCAGAGTGACATCCTTTCTTTTTAAGACTTGAAAGAGATTGCAGCCTATTTTCCACAGTGAGGTGTGTCTTTTAATCTCTTGGCTGTTGTTCCTCTGAGCAGTCATTGATTATGGATCCAAGCAAGGCAAAATCCTTGACAACTTCAATCTTTTCTCCATTTATCATGATGTTATCTATTGGCCCCATTGTGAGGATTTTGGTCTCTACATTGAGTTGTAATCCATCCTGAAGCTTCAATCCTTGATCGCCATCAGCAAGCGCTCAAATCTTCCTCACTTCCAACAAGCAAGGCTGCGCCACCTGGAAGCCGCAGTTGTTAATGATCCTTCTTTCAACCCGGACACCACGCTCTTCTTCATGGAGTCCAATCTCTGTGGTGATTTGCTCAGTATGTAGTTTGAATGAATATGGTGACAGAATGCAACCCTGACGCACACTTTTCCTGACTTTAACCCATGCAGTATCTCCTGGCTTTGTTCACACAACTGCCTCTTGATCCACATACAGGTTCCACATGAGCACAATGAAGTATTCTGGAAAGAAATATAGGCTCTCGGAATACCCATACAGGTCATACAGCATAACTCTCTTTATCTTCAGACCAGCAAGTATCTAAAGAAAATTCTTACCAAACAAGGAGCAGCATCCCATGACATGTCATTCCTAATTTTCTATTGAATGAATGTCTACATATAACCAAGAGCAAGGGACAGGGCAGTGTGTGGAAATCAGCCCGTGTTCCAGAAAGCTTTACATGTTGTGGGGCTATGAAGATGAGCCATCAATTCCATTGTGCTCCACATACCAGGGGATACCCCAAAGTTTATGGAAAAATATTGTTACCCTTTAATTACATTTTCTTTTTTTCTTTTTGTTTTTTTTTTGTGTTTTTTTTGGGGGGCATCACTGCCCTCTGGTGGGAGTGGGAGGCTTAATCTTGCTCCTGGAGAGCGGCTGTTGGATTTGAACCACCAAGTCAGTGGGCCGCAGTCCCGCACTCAACCACTATGCCACTGGGGCTCAGCCCTTCTTTAATTCCATTTTCAACAAATTTTTGAAGTCCCCTCGTATAGGAAGCTCATGGAGGAAACATGTGAGCAATCATGAAGATGGTGTTGGACCAGACACCTGCTCCACATAAGGTTTTCATGAGAGTTGCCTCAGTGGCAGCTCTTTGTGATGGAAAAATGGCTATGTTAGCCTTTCTCATGGCTAATAGTGATCACTGGGTCATACCATTGTACAATTTATTTTTAAAGCATTAATCTTCTGGGTTATGACCAGGTGGGTCTTATTGAGTGGGAGTTTTCAAGAAAACAATTCTGCTTCCAGTATACATTTAGAATTTGAGCCAAGTCCATTAACATTTTAAATATATTCATGAAACAGGAAACATGATGCACGTGCATGGCAGGATTTTCACTGGAAGATTGGAAACCTTTGATTTTGATGCCGAATACATCGATAGGTGAGTTCATCTGTTTATTTCTGTTTGGAGATTGCTCCCTGAGTTGCATTTCTGATAGCAATACATTGTAAGCAGTTGGCACAGAATTTCTATTTTCCTCCTTGCAATTTCTGGTCACTGGTGAGCTCACCAGCAAACTTTGCTAATGCAATTGTGACTGGCCAATTAAATTGGTCCATTTATTTACTGGCCACCAGTCACTTGACTCAGTGTGAATTGCATTGCAATTGCCCTTGTGGGTTTTCTTTTTCAATTCTTTGCCCTCCTCTCTTGGTTTCCAGGCTGCAGTAGGTTCTTCATAAAACGAAGCCTTAAGACCAAATGTTCCCTTTCCTTTCCTTGTTTTGTTGTCACTATTTTGCGCATTTAGAAATTCTATTAGTATGGCTGGGGAAATTGTAGAAGCAGGCATTGTATGCTATGGAGTTTTTAATGTTTTCCTGGAAATGAATTGGATGTCAAATGACTTTTCTCTACTGGAGACATAAGGGGAAAGTGGTGCTATTAAATCGTTCATACTTGGGAAAGAGAAGAAAAAGAGGGGCAGTGTTGTGGCCGTGGCCCTTCTGGAAAGCCCTATTACTCAATATGTGAAGCTGTGATTATTTGACGTATAAAACAAGTACAGTGAGGATTTCTAAGGTAAGGGAGCCATCCTGTTGTATGACTGACTGAGGAGATTTTATGCACTGAAACAAAATTTCCCCTTAATCCTAGAAGGGGCAGGGACATCTTTCTTATCTGTTCTGCTCTGTCTTTCTGATTCTCCCTTAAAGAATGAAATGAGGTGATTACTATTTCCCCCCAAATTGTGAAGCTTTCGTTGTTGTTGCTAGGTGCCAAGATTCAGCTTCAATTCACAACAGAACCACACACGTGCTGTCCTGCCCCAGCCGCACTCACATTGTTCCCATACTTGAGCCCGCTGTTACACCACGGTGTCCATCCACCTGCCTGAGAGCTGTTCTCCTTTGTGCCACTCTCCACGAAGCATGATGCCCTTCTCCTTACAATGGACCTGTCTCTCCTGACAATGTCCAAAATAGGGGAGATGAAATCTCATTATCTTTTCCTATACAGAACTTTCTGGGTGTACTTCTTCCAAGAAAATTTGTCTGCTTTTTTGACAGTCCATGGCATTTTCAGTATTCTTTACCAGCATAATTTGAATCGATGTGTTTGCATAGAGGTGATTATATTTAAGACCTACATTTTTGGTCAGATACTGTAAGTAGTGGTCAGCTGGTCTTGAAGGGAAATTACTTTTCCTGCAGGGAACAGAAACTCTAAAAGCATTCTTGACAGTATGCTATGTTCACTACATGGTCTCATTTCAGTATGGGTCTGGGGTGCAACCTTTGAAAGAGAAATAAGTAAGCACCATAGTTGTGCTTGGTAAATTCAGTGGAGCAGTGCAAGGTTGTTTAAGTTTTTCCAGGAAGGAGGAACTTTGCTGCTGTGCCCAAGTGCAGACTCTCGCCGGTGCTCAGCATCAATACCTTCAGGATAAGCAGTGGACTGACTCAAGATTTCCTGGAGATAGTTTCCTGCTACATGTAATAATGACTCCAGAAATCAGTAGGAGAATGTCCATCATACCACCTCTGAGCTCTGGCAGGGATATGTGCTGGCAATATTTCATTAATGCCTGTGTTTCTCTTTTCTACTTTTCATGCAGCCCATTGACCTTGGAAGCTCTAAGAGACCAGTGGTTTACTCCTTGCTCTCTGGTCAACAGGCAGACTGCAAGTAGGTGAGTGTTTTTCTTTTCTTTCCAATAAATAGACTTTTAGGTCATTCCACATTCACATAAAAACAAACGAACTGAACTCACTGCCTTCGAGTTGATACCCACTCCGAGGGACCCTGTAGGGTAGGTTAGAACTGCCCCTGTGCATTTCTGAGACTTTCACTCTTTGGGAAGAGAAAGCCCCATGTTTTTTCCAGAAGAGACTTGATGGTTTCAAAGTGCTCTAGATTCAACTCGGGGGATTCATTGGTCCTTGAGACTATCATGAGGCTTACCTGCAGGGCTGACCGGAGTGCTAACCGACCTGAATGGCAGTAGTTGGAAACCTCCAGCTGCACAGTGGGGGAAAAATGATCCTTTCTACTTCCATAAAAATCACCAGCTTGAAAATCACAGGGGCAGTTCTAGCCTGTCCTCCAGGGTCAATTGATGGCACAGTGTTTATTGTTGCTTATGAGAGTTATACTCTATGGCTTAGCTTTTTGTGACTAGGGTTTAGTAGTGTCACACTATATCATGTAATTTCATTAATTTGCTTGCTCAGAATTTTCCCTTTTTGTATTTGCACTTGATAACAGCCCCCTTGCCATTCCTCTCCCTGTGTTTTAGATATGTTTTTGGTTGTGTGTATAAGATTTTGGGAAAAGACTTCCGGATGGAGGGAAGGAATAGGTTATATTTTATCTCTTGCATTATATGTTTGCTTGGTAGTATATGCATCAATGATGAAGCTAGTTGTTTTTACCCTAAACTTTTCTTTCATGAGTCCTATTATACCTTATGTAGTTACACATTTTTGGATGATTTGTTGTATTTTATTCTTTTACTTGACTTTACCATTCTAGCAAAAGAATTTGCATGTCCATGCTGTTTTGCTGGGTGATTCTTATCTCCATTTTTGGGTTCTTTTCATAGTTATTCTGTGCAAGAGGACCATGGCCTTGGGACCCTTCAATGCCGTGTGGAAGGCAGCTATATTGGTCTGTAGGATAAGTAATATTTTAAAATTCATGTCCATTTTTTTCTTCTCATATGAGAAAAGGAACAATGTCAAGAATTGGGACCTGTGAGGATGCTGATAATAGTTTACATTGGGAATAATTGACACTATGGGAAGGAGCTTATATATAAACTAATTTAATCCTCCACCATAAGGCGGTGAAGTAGGTGGAATTGCTTTCATTTTACAGGGGAGGAAATTGGAATGAGTAACTGGGGGAACAGGATCAATATCCAGCGCAGTCTAACTCCAAGCTTGAGCTCTTATCTGCTCTGCATTTGTCTTTTTATCAGTGGTGCCCACGGTGCTAAGCAAACGAGGTGTCCCCATGGGACGTAGGTAGGGAGTTACACTGAGGGAGGGGACTTGGCGAGCCCTTCGGTGAATGATAGCAATAGCCTGTTTGAAGAAGTTCATCACTCTCTCCCCTGCTTCTTTTTGTTACAGGTTCCCAGAATGTTAGCTTTTCCATATTTAATAAAGGAAAGTAAGTAATTGGAAGTGGGAACACTTGTCTTCTCATGACAATGTCATCTTTCTCTTCTCGATTTCTTACTCTATCTCCATTTTTTTCATTGGCCTTTAATTTAAATGAAAAATTTCAAATTTACACACAGAGAATAGTATAATGAATTTCATGTACCCACTTGACTTCTTTTATTTGATTGGATATTATTGTGTTCTCATGATACATCTACATATATGATGTGAATTTTTCAATGTGACTAAGGTACATGACTTTAGAAGTGACCTCTTAAGAAATATAGTACTACTATAAGTGTAGAACTATTACCTGCGTCTCATGTGAACTAAAGTTTCATAAGATACATTCTGTCTTCTCAGGAAATGATACCAGTAAGATTGGAAGGGTCCAAATTTCACAGTGTTTTGGAGGGATGTTTATTTTTAGAGACAAAAAGCTCAATTTTATTATACCTGTTTTTAATGTTGGCTGTGTTTTAGGTAATATTATAGGTAAATCTTTATTAAGTCAAAATTTCAAGATATGAAAGACCAGACATAAGCCTTAAAGTTCAGCCTAAAGACAAGATTGTAACTCTAATTGCTGGTGTCATAGTTATGTGTCTCTATTTGGCACATGCATACAAATCTTAAGAACATGCTTTATCTCATGTTCTGTCACTGTATAATTTTTCAATGCTTTCATGGAAAGTGAGTTATGTAGTTGATATTTCATCATCAGGGTAAAAACATAGACTGCCTTTTTCCATACAGCCTCAAGTATGGCCACTGCCTCTCTAGTTTAGGAAAGAATAAACAGGATGTTTATTGAGTGCTTGTTGGTCAGAAAACAAACTTTGCTTGTTGGCATTGTTTCCTGACCATCAGCAGGAGCTGATCTCTAAGCTGTACCAAAGATCACTAGAAGCTGACCCACTGTCTTCACTTTAGGTAGCCAACTACAAAATGCATCCCCATGGATGTTACTGCTTTCATCCCAAATGCAATTTCCTCTGTTTTGAAGGTCGATGATCCATCAGAATGCATGGCTGATCAGTGCCAAACAAGAGCTTTTTCTGTATCAGACATACCCAGGTACTGTTTCTTTTCTTACTAGATGGCTTATTCTTTCCCTCCCAGCTCAGCCAACATTAGCCACCCCTCTTCTTTCACTTGGCAGCATCTCTATGACCATGAACTCCATGAAGGACTATTGGCTCACTGACTACCCTATAACCATGAATGGTTTCTTTGCTTTGGGTTGAAAATGCATTGATTTTTCAAGTAATCCCTCAACCCTAGAATAGTTTGTTCTAATAACCTGGCATTCTGTGATGTTCACCTTCCAAACACAATTGCTGCAGACAAAATGGTTACATAAGCCAATGTGAGAAAGAAAGCTGATGGTGGTTATTTATCAAAAGATGTAGTGTCTGGGGTCTTAAAGGCCATCCATCTGAGAAGCAACAAAGTCCACATGAAAGAACCATACCAGCCTGTGTGATCACGAGGTGTTGACATGATCAGGTATCAGGTATCAAAGACCCAGAACAAAAAAATCATATCAATATGCATGAGGGGGGTATAGAATGGAGACCCAAAGTCCACCTATAGACAATTGAACATCCCCTTACAGCAAGGTCACAAGAAAGAAGTGAGCCAGTCAAGGTGCAGTAGAGCATTGATGGAACATACAACTTTCCTCTCGTTCTTTAATGCTTCTTCTCTCTCCCGCCCCAATATCATGACTCCAATTCGACCTTACAAATCAGAATAGACTAGAGTATTTAACGTGGTACAGAAAAGAAATGGACACATAGGGAAACCAGGACAGATAAACCCTTCAGAACCAATAATGGAAGTAGAGATACCAGAAGGAGGAGGGGGAGGCAGGGAGAGGAAGGGGGAACCAATCACAATGATCTACAACCCCCCATCCCAGGGGACAGACAACAGAAGAGTGGGTAAAAGGAGACATCAGTCAGTGTAACACACAAAAATAATGATAATTTATAAATTACCAAGGATTCATGAGTGAGGGAGTGTGGGGGAGGAGGGAAAAAATAAGAAGCTGATACCAAGGGGTCAAGTAGAAAGAAAATGTTTTGAAAATAAAGACAATAAATAAATAGAAAAACAAAGGAAAACATAAAGAAAATGATGATGGCAACATATGTACAAATATGCTTGACATGATAGAGGTATGTATGGATTGTGATAAGAGCTGTACCTACCTCCAATAAAATAATTAAAGAAGAAGAAAAAAGGAAATGCATTGATTTATGAGTGTCAGCTGTAGGTACTATCTTGGTTTCCTGTTGCTACTGTAACACAAATAACACAAGTGCATACCTCTAGAAAATAGGAATTTATGTCCTCCCAGTTCTAGAAGCTCACAGATCAAATCCAGGCATTGGTCTTGTTGATTCTTTGCTTGGTGTCCTTGATGCAGTTGTTCCTGTGTTCTGCAATTTGCAGATGGTGCATGGGGTATTTGATTTCCTCTGTGTTTACCTATAACCTGCTTTTAAAAGATACATGTAGATGTACAACACAGAAATGTGTAGATTTAGAATCTATACAACTTGAGTCTGACATAATGGACACAACAAAGCAAAATTCTATATCCAAATGGAATTATATCCACAGATATAGGGGTTAACATGTACACATAGATTTTTTTTGAATGGGGACACAACTCAAATCCATAATATTTACTATATTAAAGCAAGTGAAAAAATAGTTGTCCATACAGAGTTTATGGATGTAGAATGAATGGGTCAAGAGGCAGCATGAGAGAATTGTTTTCGAGGTAGTAAGTGCACCCAGGGAGGATATTGCTTATGGGGTAGTAATTGCACACAGGGAATATGTTATCTGTTTGCTTTCTTAGAACAAGTAAACTGTAAACTCACATGGGTGGATCAAGGTCTTGTCTGGTACATGCAAAGTTCATTCCTTTTTGTGGGGTCATCTACTCTTCTTTGACCTATAAGTAGGTTCTTGAATTAGAAAAACAGATTTCCTAAGAAAGTGTCATGGTATAGAACTGTGGGGCTTGTGTAATACCAGGAAAGCCTCTGCATTCCTAAAAAAACCCTCAAATCCCAAACAATTAGACCTTCATACTTAATATGTGTGTAATCATTTTCAGCCTATTGTAATAATCTTTGGGCTGCTAAGCCTACAGTTAGCCTTTTAAATTCCCCAGCTGCTCAGTGGGAGGGAGATGAGACTGTCTGTTCTAGTAAAGATGCGCAGTCTCAGAAACTCTTTGGAGAGCCTCTCTAACTCAGAATCTACTTGGAGGTGTGGTTTGGGTTTAGATAGATATTTCATAGTATGTGCATTGTTAAATGGCAAAACAAAAACCCAACTGATTAATGACAAGTTGACTGTTACAGAAGGAAACTTAGTCGTAGAGGTTTCTTGTCTGTATCCGTACTGGAGCTGATAGCATGGACGTCTCTCATGCTGCTGCTGGGTGGGCTTGAATAGTCAACCTTGATGTCAGTTGCCGAGTGTTACCCAGGGCTCTTAATAACTCTTACTAGGAGATAATCATTCTAACTGTGGCTGGAAAGTTAAAGCAAGAAATGAATTATTGATGGTTTCTATTATTATATTATTATTTGGGTCACATCCTGATCTATATTCAGAGGCTTACTTTTTATTTCTCTTGCAGAAATACTCTCTGTGTTTCCAGAAACTGGAAGCCTTGGGGGGAGAACAGACATCACAATTACTGGAGACTTCTTTGACAACCCTGCCCAGGTGACCCTTGCAGGTAAGTAAGTTGAAATGACTGAAAATAGTTGATCGTTTTCATCGCTGTTGGCAATGATGCACCTCCCATAGCTAAGGGACTCTGTGCGTGGGAGAAGCCACCTTTGCCCCCTCAGGCTCATCCTGCTTCACATCTGCTTGGCTGGCAATGGGTAGATAGGAGTCCTGCTGCTCTGTAAATGTGGGGGCATCAGGTTAGTCTTTGGTTCCTGCTGACATGCTCACAGGTCATGGCTGCTCTTTCTTTTAGTGTCTCCATTTGGGTGGGACAAGGTGAGTGATTTCTTCCTTCTCCAGGGAGGAACAGCCTCATTTGAATGGTTTTACTTTCAATGAAAAGAAGTTCCACTTTTCATTCTCTTTGCTGCAGCCAGGAATCATTTGCTGTCACATTGGCTCTATGGTGATCCTTTGTGTACCATGGTAGAACTGTGCTCTAGGAATTCTTCATCACTGATTGACAGCAGATCTCCAGGGCTTTCTTTTAAGGCACCACAGAGGGAACTCCAGCCTCCAAGCACTTGCTTGACATCTGAGCATGCTGTTCGCATCTCCCAGAGTGGGCTACCATTGCAACAGATTCTTTTTCTTAAAAAAAATAATTTATTGGGGCCTCTTATAACTCTTACAACAAGCCATACATTCATTGTACCAAGCACATTTGCATATATGTTGGCATCATCATTTTCAAAACATTTTCTTTCTTCTTGGTATCAGCTCTGCTCCCTCCACTCTCTGTGACCCGTTTAAATTATAAATCATTACTATTTTCATATCTTACATCATCTGTTTCTTTCTTAACCCATGTTTCTGTTGTTTATCTCCTTTGGGTGGGGGTGCAGTTATATACTGATCATTGCAATTGGTTCCCCCTTTCTCCCCATTCTCCCCCTTCTCTCCCCACCTCCCCCTACCTTCATTATAGTGATACTTCCATTATTGTTCCTGGGGGTTTTATCTGTCCTGGATTCCGTGTGTCCAGAACTTTTATCACTCCAGATTCTTCTGGAATATCTCCTGACAAATATTTTGGTGGAATCTGTTGAGAACCTTTTGTTCTGCCCACTGGTCTGCTCCTTTAGTTGGTGTCCCCAAAGGTTAAAACTCTCCTCCTCACTCTGTCTGAGCCCAGTGAGTGGCTGGTGGGTGGGTGGCACTTCCAGCACTGTCTCCTGATGACTCTCAGTGAGTCTGTGGGCTCCTGCTCAGCTCTGCCTTTCCCCGGCTACTTCTACTGGCCTGACAATGCTCTCTTTATTGACCTCTTGGTCTTAGAATAGGACCTGGCCTACTTCTATCCAGTTCTGTCATCCCTCCTATCAAGAGGCTTCAAAATATTTGTGGGACAAATGGAGTTAAAAGCTTTATACACAATTTTAAGTTTTGAAGGTATCACAGCTAACTTAAAAAAATTTTTTTTAACCCAGAGCCAGTCTTCAGCATATGTAAAACCTCCAAGGAGAAAGAAGCAAATCTTATAGATGTATTTTCCTTCCGTAGATTTAGTGATTGATTGAAGGACTTCAAGAAACACAGTTTCCACTTAATACTAGATTAACTATTTGGAAAAGTGAAAATACTGGTGAGAAATTAGGAAGACATTTATCCTTATATTTAAGCCAAATGATCAAATTTTTGAATGGTGGAAAGGGGCTCTGTTGGAAGCAGATGTCTTCAAGGATCCTCATTTCAAAGGAGGAAGCACAAGGCCTGGGCTATAAAATGGAAAGAAAAACCTGACTGTGTTTAGCTGTGAAGTCGGTGGAAAGTAAGCCAAACCCGTTTGTTTGTTGAGAGTGAGGTTTTCGTTTTATCCCAGTTCTAGGTACTAACATCCTCTAGATAGTTTTTTTTTTAATTTCTAAGGATCAAGACTTTTGAAAAAGGACATCAATATGGGTTTATTTGAAATCACAAAAAAGTCTCAGTGACTAATGGAGGTTTAAGAAAATTTGGACCAAAGAAAATGGGCTTGTAGTTTAACAAAAAAGTGGAGAAAAAAGTACTTTTATTAACGCAACACTTAAACAAGGCAAAACAGCAACAAAATTCCATCAGGCAAAATATGATGGCATTTTTCTGTGAAGTCTTTGAAGTCTTACTAGTGTGTACGTGTATCTATCTATCTATCTATCTATTTACTGTTCTTGTCAGGCATTCCATGTGATATTAGACACCTGTCACCCAGGAAGATAGAGTGCACCACGAGGTCTCCAGAAAGGGGTGCCAGGCTCACGGCTCCTCAGGCAGGTAAGGAGGTCACATTCTATGACCTGCTGCATTCTTGTCACATGGTGCTGGGGAGCAGAAATGAAAACATTTCCATTCTGTCTCAGTCACGGGGCTGGAGATCGCAGTGCAGTCTGCCATGGATGCCTCCATTCAAGGAGGCTGTGAGCATTGTTCAAATGCCACACCAATGGTCACTGGGTTTAGTACAGACCACTATTCAAAAACCATAGCTGCCATTGGCTGTCATGACTATAAGAGAGCTCCACAATGTCTCCTCATTAGGATGGGCCAGGGGCTTGGGAAGATGGGAGTATTGGCACGCACTCATAGCCATGGGCATGGGAGAAGGCAAGAGCAGGGCTCTGTGAGTGCAGATCCATGACCACTCTTCTCCCTGGCAAGCGGCCATCTGCTACTTGCAGAGTAACAGTGCACTATGAGGTTGCCACCAGTGGATGCCCGAAGTGGCAGAGCCAGCGTGGGAAGTTCCACATGCAGTCCTTCCGTGCTTTCAGCTTTCACGCCATGGCCACCACTGAAGACTTGGCTTGGCAGGTGGGACTTCCTGCTCCCATGGCCAGTCTTGGAAACTCCCAGGAGAGGTTCTGCCCTGCCTTACAGGGCTGCTAGGAGCCAGTATTCACTCAGGGGCAGTCACCCGAGTTGGGGGCTTTTCTGCTAAGCCTTGAACTGGAGACAGAGTCAGGGCAGGCAACGACAGGTCTCCCCTGTCCCACAAGAGGCAGATGTTCTGTCTGTAGTTTTACAGGCAGGTACACGGCAACTCCAGAGACTCGGCACTTAAGACGGGAAATGGCCCAGGAGAGGAATACGCCTGTCTAAAGAAAGGCCACTCAGGTGTGCAAATGCATGCATAGCTCTGCCTGGAGACTTCTCCAGGTCCCAGATCTGCTGTTT
Organism: Nesogale talazaci; assembly: GCA_004026705.1. NCBI lineage: Eukaryota > Metazoa > Chordata > Mammalia > Afrosoricida > Tenrecidae > Nesogale > Nesogale talazaci. The sequence goes on along the minus strand of PVJH01000520.1, from coordinate 232,544 downwards.
GCACTCAGGGAAAGCGCCCATCCAAGGAAACAGAACGCCAGGAACAAGCACTTGAGAGAAGGTGTGCTTCCTCTGTCAGGAAACAGGCATGTCTGTCCCTCCTGGAGCATTTCCTGCTTTCGCTCCTGGGGGCGGCAGTAGGATATTGCCCATGCACAGCTGTTTTGGAGAGTGAAGAAACTAACGTTTCTTCCCTGGATTGTCAGGAAAATGGCTACATTGAAAGAGGTGACTCTCGACCATGAGCAGTGTCATCTCCCAGGGGGCATTTTGGTGCCATCTGGGGAGATGTGGGTTGTTTTCACTCAGGTTGTCGGTGGTATTGCTGACATCTAGTGGATCAGGCTAGGGATCCCATTAAACTTCCTTTGCTACACAGGGAAACTCCACAGAGTCATCCTGCTCCAAATGTCAACAGTGTCAGGATTGAGAAACCCTAATCTAAAGGAATCTCCTACCATAAGCAGCCCTGGCAGCACAGTGCATTAAGCACTAGATTGCGAATCACAAGGTCTGTGGTTCAAATCTTCTAGTCATGCTGTGAGAGGACTAGGAAGCTGTCCGCTTTCATTTGGTTCATAGTTTGGATGGTAGTATCAATTCCTTCATTGACATGTCTTCCGACTCTGAGTTGGATTGGACTCAATGGCAGTGGGTATTTTTTTCTGCCTCATCTCGATTTTTTAGCTTGGGTAGTTAATGTGGGCAACTCAGCTACTCTAAAATTCATGAAAACAAACAAGTCAGCAGTCATCCGAGCCATGACAACACCCCATTGTCAGCGGAGACTTGCACTCAGTCAGTCGGGTTTTCAATGGCTGAGGTTTGGGAATGGAATTCTAGGTCTTTTCTCCCAAATGCCTCTCAGTGGACTCCAACTATCAACTGCTCGATCGGCAACTGATTTACCCCCGCCCAGGGGCTCCAGAACTGTCTCTATTAATAATTAGCCCCATTTTGATGCATGAAAAAGATAAGATACAGGGATAGTAAGCAATTTTTCAAAACTTCATGTCTAGTAAATGCCAGAACCGGAACCTAGAGCAGTGTGGTTTTGAACCCTCGCTAGCATTCAATTTATTTCATCTGTGCCTTTGCCCTCAGGGTTTGACCCATAAACCCCAAACCAAGTCAATGGCCACTGAGGCAATTCTGGCTCATTGGTACCTTCAATATGGCTTCTGAGCTGTACATCTTTACAAGACCATAATAGCCTCACCATTTCCCCTGCAGATTGTCTGGTGAATTTGAACCGAAAACCGTGTGCAAACCATTAGCAATCCAATGCTCACGTGAAAGAATCACCAGAGCTTCATCAATATTATGAAATACAACATCTTATAGAATATAATGTATTAGTGATATGCCAAGAAATTGGCTCTATGGTCTGATATATAAATTAAGTCATGGCCTGTTTGTATGAGGGAAAAAAATCAAATTAACTGAAAGAAGGGTGTTGTAGGGATTGGAATGATCCAGTAGAACTGGAACCTTCTACTCGGTAATCTGAGGTCAAATAGCTGCCCAGCTGGGGGAGGAACACCTCCTGCTGTTTTTATAAAAATTATCATCATGGTTATTTCATCATTTTAATAGGAGCTGTTACAGATATCATCACATTCCATGATCTAATCACATCCAAGCAGTATTGTGCAATTGTTACCACAATCAGTCTCAACATGCTTTCTTTTTTCTTAAACTCCTTGATCTCTGTTCCCCTTTGTCCCTGCCCTCCTCCACCATACTCCCTATGAACGCTTATTCTTTTTTTCTTCTCTATAGCTTACACAATGCAACACATTGATTAACATGCAATTTTTTTATTCAGTCCCATCAAGAGATGTGGTAGTTATAGAACCTGTTGTCAATTTGTAGGGATTAAAAGTGAAGGACTGGAGTTTATCCTGTCAATCAGAATTACCTCAGTTAGAGGTGCTAAGGAGATAAATAGCTCATTTGCGGCAGGATACAGGCTCACTCCCTTGGAAACTCTCTACTGACAAGGCTCAGTTCCTGCTAGATATTCTTGTTGACAAGCCACACGGAGACTGGCTGATGGCAGTCAGAGGATTGAAGCTGGAGAACCCACGTGGAGACCACTGCCAGCGTTGAGATGCTTACATCGCCACAGGATCCACAAATCTTTCCACCCACTTGCATGCGATCATCATGTATGCGGCTTCATTGCATGTGTTTCATGAATCTGAAGAGGAATTTATAGATTGGTCTTTGACTTATGGGCTAATACTGCACTTGATCTGGACTTGATCTGGACAGGGTCTGGATGTTTTCTCAATATTCAATCGCTCTTGTCTATAAAGCTCTTTCTTATACACATATGGACATCTGTGAACTTTTTTCTCTGGTCTATCCAGACTAACACAAATGGAATTATACAATCATTAATTCTATCAGCTTTCCCACCTCCCTCCCAACCCCCACACTCCTTCCAGTAAGTTCAGGAAACCATTGTTCCTGTTCCTGTTTCTGTAGGGCTATCTATCTTGAGTTTCATATACTGAACAATCTTAAATATACAAATATGTTTTTATTCTTTCTTCTCTCCCCTCCCATCCCACTATTGTTTATCCATCATTTACCTCTCAGTAATTCTTCTCAAATACAATTGATTGATCAAACATGACCAGAAAAGTTACACCCACCTCACTATCAATTTTAGAATACCTAATGATTATGCATTGTGCATGTCTTTCAGGCAACCGGGGCCTTCTCTTTGAAGTTGGAGATGCTGTTGAGGGTGTGGACCTGACTGAAGCTACCTCTGAGTATAGGTGGCAGGTTGTCCCAAATGCTAGTTCTCCATCTGGCTTTTGGTCCAAGGCAGGGCAACCTTTCAGGTATGTTACAGATGCCAAGAAACCCTGTGTTATATATTGTGAATATCTTCCCTGGCCTATGCGAGGCTAGTTTATGAAAAGCAAAGCTATGGAATTTGCAGGGTAGCATGGGTACAACTGGCCAACTCGACGACAGTGCAGGTTGACCCATGCTATCAATGGCTGTGGGGTCATCATGCTAGTTATATCACAGGCCCCTTATAGGTACACTCCCAAATTTTTATTCATTTGCAAAATGTGTACTTTCTTCAACTTCACTTATCATCTGCTTGGAGTTGTCTCTCAGCTGAGCAATGAGCTGAGAAGATGGGCCAGGAGACTGGGCAGAGTGTGTTACTGAAGGGCAATGCCAAGTCTTACAGAGAACTCTGGGTTGTCCTTCATGGGGGAATTAGCCAGAAGAAGCCTGCGGTCAGCCACTCTCACATACGTACATGCACAATGCAGCCACGGAGTCAGCCCAAGGCGTCTTGATGCATAGGATCACTTCCAAAGAGAGGAAGGGTACCTCCTCCCAAGATGAGAGCAGCAGATGCTGTCTAGTTGTCAGACACATTCAAAGGGAAGGGGACTGACGCTCTGCAGAGGCCACTTTCTAATTACTTACCGATTTTGTTCTTCAGCATATTTCTTTGTAATTTATCTCGGGTTCTCGCATGTTTCAGGATGTCTTGAGTCTTTCCTCAGACTGTCTTGTTTTCTTTTGGGGTGGGGGGTGCAGGGTAAGCTGTCTTAGGATGTCCACCCAGCCTGACCTCAACATTGAGATACTGACTAGGCTTGGTAGCTCCAGGCCTGTTGTTTATTTCCCTAGCTGGCAGAATGCTTTTTCTCTTGTCAAACAAAATGTTCATTGCAAGCAAGCAGAGGGCCCATTTCCTTAGCAAACAGAATGTTCACTCCCTCAGCAAGCAGAACCTGTCCCTGTCAGAGAACCACCTGGAGTGAGGCTAAAGCTGGCCAATGCCAAAAGAAGGTACAAAAGTTCACCCCGTGGGCATGTAAGGGAACACAGGCTGAGCAGCAAGTACTGCAGGACAACTCTGTAGTGCTGAAGGTCAATGCAATGATGAGTGTAATTCAGGGCTGGGGAAGTTCTCATGGGTTCAGAGAGACAGAGTGTTCTGTTGTTGTGACTGTGTTGTGGTTATGGCTTCTGGTTTTGTTTTATTTATTTTTTTAATTGCTAGGGTTAAAAAATTAGGCGGAAATTTCTAGTGTCATAAACGAAACCAAATTCACTGTCATGGAGTCATTACTGACTCATAATGACCCACAGGGAGCTTAAAAAACGGAAATTTTGCTGTTCTCATGGCGTGTTCTCAGTGCTAATAGAACAGGATGGATCCTTTACTATAAGAGGATCTGTCCTCTTTTTAAAACCTTTCTTTAAGTGTGGTTTGATGCTGGTCACCACTCTTTAGGATAGTTTTTGGCCAATCGGTGTCCCCCTCCACAGACATTAGCACCTTATATCTCAACTAAATGGTGAGCTAAAAGGCTTTGCTCCCTGTTCAGAAAATTGTCAGACATTGAAGAAGCAAGGTAATATTCTATGACCTTCTCAGATAACATCGCCATTGCACCTTCAGTTTCACTTGCTAGGTGCTGGGTCCAGGCTCTGGCTACACTCATAACCTCTAACCACCCTGGTGGCATAGTGGTTGCCCATTGGACTGCTAACCTCAAGAGCAGTCCTACTCTGTCCTCTAGGGTCGCTGTGAGTTGAACTAGACTTGATGGCAGTGAGTTTTGATGGCTGTAAAGTGATAGGAGTTTGTGATCCCTTTTTAAAATTAATGTGACTTTCTCATGGTTTTGAGGAGCCTTGGTTGTAAACTGGTTCAGGGATTGGCTGTAAACAGAAAGATTGGTGTGTTCAGGCTCCCTTCCCTTCCCTTTCCCCACTGTCCATGTAGACACTTACTGACCATCTTGGGACTCTTCCTGTCTCCACTTTATAAATAAGGAGAAAACCTTAGAAGATTTTTCCAAGACCCTGAGGTGCTTGAGAACAGCTGAGAGCTAACAATGGCGAATCGACTGGAGGGCCAGGGGTGGTTATGTACCTAGGAGGCTGGTTAAGCCCTCTGATGCTCACCAAAACACTGGTGGTCAGCCCACACTGTCGCACCATGGAGAGAGACCTGGTGACCTGCTTACAAACATATGACAGCCCAGAAAACCCTGGGAATAGCTGTCTCTGCCACTTGATTTTGAACTGTTCCATAAAATTCCCTGAAATCTTCAAAGCTGCATTTTATGGCTTTTAAATTTGAAAGTGCCAACACCTTCAATTCCCTCCTCTGTAGTCCAGACAATTTTTTATTTTAATAAAATAAAATAAACCAATGCCATTATAACTTTTGAGGACAATTAACGACACTTGAATGGGAAACTCAGCCACATGAGGTGACTTGAAAAATCTTGTGGAAAAATTTCATTATCTCTTAATTACATTTCTCCATAAACTTTTAAGCCCCCTTGTATTTAGTGCATCTAGGGTCCTAAGGAAAGGGGCAGACCAACTCATAAGATGTAAACCAAACAAGCAGAAGCATTTTTCTCTTAATGATCATTTTAAGAAATACAAACCAGAAAGTCCTTTGGTTTTTATTTTTCCTCTCATTAATTTTCTTACTATTTTAAAAAGAAAACCTATGACATCAGAATATTCATTTATTTATTAAGAAACCAATTTTACTCTAAATTTTTGCTTTATAAAAAGCTAATAAGAAAAAACTATTAATAAAATTTCTTCTAGAGACAAAGCAACATATTTACATGAAAGCAAAACACAAATTTTTAAAAAGTTCTTTATATTGAAGATTTGAAAAAATAAAGTAGGCAGAACACATTATTTAGGAAGGTATTTGGTGACACCTGTCTCTAATAAATACAAGAATTTAAGTTAAACATTTAAAAAAATCTTGGTTTTGAAATATTCCATAAAATTCCCTAAAATCTTCAAAGGTGCATTTCATGGCTTTTAAATTTGAAAGTGCCAGCACCTTCAATTGCTTCTCCCTCCTCTGTGGTGCAGACGTTTTTTTATTTCCATTCCTTAACATGCTTTCTGCGGGCAACGTGGCACCTGCTGAGCTCAGAGCAGGTTCTACTGGGTGGCCTGTCCTCATTTCTAATCATGAGAATGGGATGTGCCATTGGTTGAGACTCTACCATGGGCAGGCCCTGTGTTGGGTGTGTTAGGTAGGTTCTCAGCTAAGCCTCTTTCCAGAGCCTTAGGCCACAAGCCACAACATTTCTGGATGTCTGGATTTGGGGCCAGCATAACGAGACCTAATGGAGTGTTGAGACGAGAAAGTCGTTTATAGAGTGCTTTGGCCAATCGAAGGGAGCTGTGTGATAGAGTGATGATGCACTGGGCTGTGATCTGCAAGGATGGGCCATGAAAAACTACCAGCCAATCCTCAAGAGAAAGACAGGGGTTTCCCAATCCTGTCAACAGTTACATTCTTAGAAATGCACTGGGAGGTCGCATTGAGTTGGGATGACTGAATGGCTGTGAGCTGGCCAATCAAATGTCTCCAGGGTAAAGAATTTCTTCTTCATCATCATAAAGAAATCAAAAAGAGAGTGGCCACTGTGCAGACATTGGCTGTTCTCTGCTGACACGGTGTTCCCTCCTCTGCTTTCCAGAGCACGGCTCAGTGGGTTCTTTGTGGCGCCAGAGACGAATAACTACACTTTCTGGATCCAGGCAGACAGTTTTGCTGCCCTGTATTTCAGTCCGTCAGAGGATCCAAGGACCAAGGTATCTACCTTCCTTTCAATGTCCTTCTTGTTTTCAGCAGTCTACCACTTCTGAAGGGTGAAGACAAAGATCTGGAAATCCCACTAAGGATTGACCAGCTATTAGGTGACTAGGGATTTTAGCTGGTAAGAAAGGGTTTGTCTGCCTTGGAAGGCACTTTCTATTTATTGAACACATACCATGAGCTTGGCTGTCCTCATGTTAGAGCTTTCACCTACTGTGACTCGAAATCATCAGTGTTTTTTTTTAGGAGGGGGGCAGGTCTGTATACTAAGCTCTGCATTCCAGGTGAGAATTTACAATAGAAGCCTAAAGAAATTAAATGAACCACTCCACTTTTAATCCCAGGTTTGCCTGATTCCAGCTGTTTGCTTTATCCCACTCAGTTTGAGTAGTGAAGTTGTTATTGTTAGGTGCTGAGTCATTTCTGACCCATGGAGACCCTATGTACAACAGAATGAAATAATTCCCACTACTGCTATGGCAACATCCTCCCAATTGTCATGTTGCTGCCCGTTGTTGCAGCCACTGCGTCAATTCCTCCTGTTGAAGGTCTTTGCTTATTTTGCTGGCCCTCTACCAAGTGTGATGCCCTTTTCCAGGGATGCTCTTGACAACCTGTTCAAAGCATGTGCCAAGAAGGAGTATTCTGGTTGCACTTCTTCCAAGACAGATTTGTTTGTGCTTTTGGCAGTTCAGGTAGCTAGTCTTATGTGGCGCTATCCCTATCAAATTCAAAGGATTTGCTAATGAACCCTTAACAAGCAGCCAACATTTATTAGGGATGTTGACAAAGAACCATAATTAATTGGTTTTCTCTAGAATTCCTCATATGCTTCCATGAAATTGCTCTTTTGGCTGGTTGGAAACAAATGTCCTAGATTTTTATCATCCTAGAGCTCTCAAAATTTAGTACCACTTTATCCATAACATCAAATAATCCTTGAGGTTTATGCTAGTCACTTCTGTTCTAATAATGATCCATTAAGATGATTGAGTACTTACTAATTGAGAACAAGAAACAGACCAAGAAGCCTATGCCCAATTACAGATCAATCTTCAATTGGCTCATATATTGAAAAGGAGGAAAGATAGTCCTGGTAACCCTGTGGTTAGGTGCTTGGCTGCTCACCGAAAGAATGGGGGCTCAACCCATTTATTAACTCCATTAGCACAGACCTGGTGATGTGCTTCTGTCAAGACTGCCACCTAGAAGACCATCTCATGCAGTTCTTTGTTGTCCCAAAGAGTTGTTCTGAGCTGAAACCCATCTGACAGCACCCAGCAACAGCAAGACACTGGGAACCAGTCTTTCTGGTTCTCTGGAGAGATAATTCCACTGTGGAGAAGGTTCAAAGTCCCTTGTTGTGGCTGTCTAGACTTTTCCTTGTTGCAAAAGAGCTGCCCAGAAACTTTATTGTGTTGATTGTGCTGTGCTTATTTGAACACAGATGGAAATGGCCTCCCTCAAGGTGGGCACTGATGACTGGTTTGACTTGTGGGAGGAGAATGGGAAGGAAGGGACCTTGCATCGGAAGACTCCCAAGTTAGAACTATTTGGTGGAGCCAAGTACTACCTGGAAGCAGAGCACCATGGGATAGGCCCCAGCAGGGGCCTACAGATCGGTGTCCAGATCCACAACACCTGGTTGAATCCCAACGTGGTCAGCACTTACCTCCGGGAGAAGCACCAGATCCGAGTCCATGCACAGAGGCAACCTGAAATGCAGGTCTGTGTCTCTTCCTTGTCTTGTGAGGAAACTACCGGGAGGAAAGCAGCCTAAATCCAACAGAGGGGTCACTGGCTAGAAGTCCACAGAGCTAAAATGTATGTTCTCTAAGATGTACAGTATATATCCAATAAAGTGGCGAAGATAGCCTAAGAAATGCAAAGTTATTCATTGAATTCATTTTAGAAATTTAATTTCTAGTTAAATCTTTTTTTTAGGAACATGTTTTCTCCCAGTATAGGATGAGGGCCTTCAAACCCATCCCACTTCCTTACATAGAAACATACATGTTCTAGCACATACAAATACACACCACAATGCCATTGCTTCTACCCAGTTCCCTCCTCTTTCCTCATACATGTTTGCTTTCTAAGACTACTTTCTAGTATCCCAGGCCTTGGGGTCTCTCAGTTGTTCCCCAGATTTCTGGTGAAAATTTGGCCTCCATTCTTCATTGCGCCCCTTCTGGTGCACAAAGATGATTCAACACAAACTTTGCTCTCTAGAGCTTACAATCAAAATGGCATTTGTGTAAACAAAGGACCAAAGAGCACAGTAGAAAATAATAAAAGGTTTGAAAACTATAAGCCATAGCATCCTGCAAGGTGCTCCAGTAGGCAACAAACTGGCAGCAATGCTGAATGTTTGGCATTCAATGGCAACTATGAAATTTCAGTCTGATGTGAAGGGAAAGAAGCTGGTGAATCAAGAAGACAGACAGACACACTCATATATAGTACTCTAAGACAGATGTTTTTGGAACCTGTATTCTCCAGCAATTTTTAGATGATCAATTAAGAACTTGGAATTGAAATTATGAAAAGAAATAGCAAGATGAGGAAGAATATCCCAGCCTCTTCAACTATTTTTGCTGGCTCCCTAACCTTATCAGACTTTCTCCCTGACTTTTCCCCTCCACCCCCTCAACTTTCTAGATGCTGAATGTGTCTGGGGCAGAGAACTTTATCCTTACTTGGGACAGTGTCTCTAGCCAGCCAATCATTGCAAATGCCACAGCCCAGCAGGTGAGAATCTTCTTTAGGTAGTTGAGATAACAAAAGGTGGTCTTTATGCTATGGTAGGAACTTGTGGTATTTATTTATGTATTCATCATTATTTTCCCCCCTCTGAATAGATTCAAACAGCTATAGAGGACTTACTTGCAGTAAAATGCAACCTGGAACCACGTTCAGCTGACATCCTTCTTCAGCTTGGATTTGAACAAGGTGTTTATTTCTAGTGTGACAAATGCTGACTCTCTTTCCTAGGACCTCTGGTGGCAGAGGGGATTACTTTAAAAAATCTTTTTATTGGGACTCCTACAACTCCTTTCACAATCGAGACGTACATCCACTGTTGAACATTTGTTGCCATCACCATTCTCAAAACAATTGCTTTCTGTTTGAGCCTTGGTATCGGCTCAGAGGGGCTTCCTTTTGGGGATGCTGACCACATGGTCAGCTGTTCAAACCACCAGCCTCTCTTGGAGAGGTTTTTTGTTCTGGTGAGGATTTCCAGATCCAGAAAGCCCGCATGTCTATGAATTGGAATTCAGTAGGTGGCCATGTGTTTGGTATCCCAACATTGTCCTCTTTTACCATTGTTCAGTACAATGGGAACACTTTCTATTTTCAATCCAAGCTGCCAACAGAGTCAAAGGAAGCTATGGAAACTGGACTTGGATATGGAGCCGTGCACTGGGCAGACTAGGTGCCTGGAGGTTGGGAGGGAGATTCCGGGTGAGGATGTCAGTAGGAAGAGGAGCATTCTTCCTGAGCGGCTGGTGGAGCAGTCAGTTCAGTTGCAGTTACCAACTCATAATGACAGTGAGTAGCCAAAGAGGACTAGGCTCCATAGCATCTTCAGTGCCTGACTTTTAGAAGTGTACCTGTCAGGCGTTCCTTCCAGAGTGCCTCTGGGTGGACTTGATCCTCTAAGCTTTAAATCAGTAGATAGGTGTTTCACTGTTTGCACCACCCTCCCACCCCAGCACTCCTCACAGTGCACAAGACTGTGCAGCGCTTGCTGAACAGACGTCTGTATCTCATCTAAAGGCATGGTCACATGAGAGAGGTGGTGATATTGTTTTAGGTGACATTGAGTCTGACCCATATGCACACAGAGTGAAACACTGCATGGCCCCGTGCCATCCTCGCATGGCTTTTGTGTCTGGACCCATTGTCAAAGCCACATTGTCAGTTTGTCCTGTGGAGGGTTTTCCACTTTACCAAGCATGATGTCCTTCTCCAAGGTCTGGTTTTGCCTTCCCAAATACCCAACCTATACAAGAGGAAGTCTTTTCATCCTTGCCTCTAAGCAGCACTCAGGGTGTGCTTTTTCCAGACAGATGGGTTTGTCATTTTAGCGGTCCATGGTACTTTCAAGGTTCTTCCTCAACACGAGCATGTAGTCTTAATAAATCCTTAAAATGTGAGCATGTCGTTTTGAAAACTACCGCTAAAATGAACGAAAGTTCAATCAATACTCTTTATATCTTTGCTTCTGAACAGTGTTTAATATCATGGTACATATAGAAATGGTGATAAATTCTCAGTTCTTGGCAGCCAGCAATGAGTTTTCATGACTAGAGCTTTCTGGCTTTGGGTACAAACCACCCCACACCCTGACAGTTCCCCTAGTGACTGAGAGGCCAATGTCAAGGTGAACTGGAAATCCATCCTCTGCACATATGTTGGGCAAGATTGTCTTGTTTTACATTGAGGACTGCCTTTCTCCTTGTCTGGAATTTCAAACCACATTCTCTTTTATGCGAACCTTCTTCCAGGTCCACAAGGTTCCAGTTATGATGAGGACCTCCTCAGTGCATCAGAGCCCTTCTGCGGAAGGTTCAGCCTCTGTCAGCCTCAACGCCTTGTTCTGAGTCCACCGGCTAGTCAGAAGGGCTATCAGTTGGACCACTACACACATGTAAGTAGTAGTTCTCATGTTTCCAGGCAAGGTGGGTAGGGAGTGATGGGTTCTATTTCTCTGAGACTGAGAAAGCCAGAGGCACAAAGTAGGCCCTGCTGTGGTTTGCTAATTGGTTTCAGGCTGAAGTGCTACCTCATACCTTCTCTTTCAAGGATGTAACTAATAGGCAGCCCCACCCCCATAGTAAATTGTTACTCAAAAGTTCTCTGTATTAGCTGTGACACTTAATGACATTTATCTTATTTTTTAGACCCAGAAGGTACACCCTCCCCTCCCAAAGTGAGGGAAAATGAGAGTGCATCTTATAGTCTAAAGTGTGGTATCCCCAGAACATTTTGGTATGCTGGTACTATTTGGTTCAGAATATTTTTTTATTTTCCTGCTGTAAAAACTGGGTGTGTCTTAGGATCAGGTGTTTCTAATGGTCTGAAAAAATATGGTATACAGACAACAGTAGTTTCTTTTTTTTTCCAGGCACAAAATTCAGACTCTGTGGGTTTGAATCCTGATTTTCTGTCCTGCATGATCCCAGTGTCTCCCTTAAGCATTTTACATTTTAGTTTACTTGTCCATAAACTGTATAATGAGGTGCTCTACCTCTTAGAAGCGCTCAAATGAAAAAGTAGAGCTCCTTATTACTTGACTTGTTCATTTATGCCAAGAAAATTGGAAGGTAGCTGCTTGGCCAACTGACTGAAAGAGATTCATACTTTCATTCATTCCGAAGAAAGCTAAGCCCAGAGAATCCACAAATTATAGACCAATATTAGTGATTTCACATGATTGTAAAATTTGGCTGAATATCTTCTAGCAATGGAAGCTATAGGTCAGAATTGACTTGATTTCACCCACCAGCAACCCCTGTTAGTATTGTGGAAAAGATGAAATGAGATAATTTGGTGATGTATTTACACTGGGAACCATCCAGTTATTTCTATTTGTTATATGAGGATAAGTAAAAAATTATTGCTAAAAATCAGACACCTTTATTAAATAAAAATACAAAAATGTGAAGCTATGCTGTATTAATCTGGGTTGACTAGAGACACAAATTCATTGACATTCATATATGTGTAAGAAAGATCTTTATGTCAAAGAGTAATTATATATAAAGCAAACAACATTCCAACCTAGTGCAGATCAAGTCCATAACTCTGATATTTGCAAGTCCGACATTAGTTCATAATCCTTCTTCAGATGCACACAGCCACATACAGTGAGGCAAAGTGTAGGAAGATCCAAGGCTGGTCGGTGCACAGTCTTGTGGATCCAATGGCAGTGGTGAAAGCATCTTAACCCTGGCACAGGTCTCTACATGGCTCTTCCACCTCTCAAGTATGGCTGTTCAACAGGAAGGTGATTCAGAGAGAAAGAGGATGTTCCCGGAATCCACCTCATGAGACAGTGACATGCATAAGGAGGCATCATCAGGCTTTGACCTGATCAACAGGCTAGCCTCCACCCCTTCTCTCTACTTATCAAGTTGACATGATATTATCCAACTACCACGTATGCGTATGGACATATCTCCCATCAAGGTTAATACTCTCCTGAAGGAGGTGTTTCTATCTCTCTAACCCTTCTAAGAATGCTGTGCTCTTCAATCAATATCACATCACAAGAGCATTTTTGGTATCTTTGAGGGATTCGTGTTGTGTTCTGCTTCAGTGTTTTTTGGCAATCAAGGAAGTTTGAAGGGGTAAGCTTCTAGCTGTAGGGTAGATGGGAAAGATTTTCCAACAGAATTATCAAAGGTCAGCACTGCTTAAAAATAAGCAGGTGTATTTTTTTAAAATCCTTTTATTGGGGGCTCATACAACTCTTATCACAATCCATACATAAGTCCATTGTATGCCAAACACATCTGTACATCTGCTGCCCTCATCATTCTCACAACCTCTGCTGTCTATCTAAGCCCTTGGCATTGGCTCCTCCTTTACCCCCCTCCCTCCCTGCTCCCCCATCTCATGAACCCTTGATAATTTATAAATTATTATTACTTTGTCATATCTTACACTATACAACATATCCCTTTACCCACTTCCCCATTGTCCATAACCCAGGGAGGAGGCTATATGTAGATCCTTATAATCAGTTCCCCCTTTCTATCCTCCCCTTCCTTCCACCCTCCTGATATCATCATTTTCACCATTGGTACTGAAGGAATCATCTGTCCTGGATACCCTATGTTTCTGGTTCCTATCTGTACCAGTATACATTCTCTGGTTTAGCCATATTTGTAAGGTAGAATTGGGATCATGATAGTGGGAAGGAGATTGGCAGAAAAAAATTAAAGGGAAATTTGACCTGAGGAATATTTTTTTTCAATCACAGAAAATATGCTCGCTTGTGGATTAGCATTGGGCTAATTGAAGAACTAGAGGAAAGTTGTATGCTTCATCGTGGCTACACTGCATTCTAACTAGTTTGTCTCTTCCTTGTGACCCCCTCTGTAAGGAGAAGTCCATTACCTACAGATGGATTTGGGTCCCTAACCTGTACTCCCCTTTATTTACAATAATACAATTTTTAGTTCCTTGATGCCTAATACCTGATTCCTTTGGCACCTTGTGATCACACAGACTGGTGTGCTTCCTCCATGTGGGCTTTGTTGCTTCTGAGCTAGATGACCACTTATTTACCTTCAAGCTTTTAAGACCCCAGCTGGGGGCCATCAACTTTCTTCACCACCATTGCAGATGCACACTTTTATCTTCAGTGATCATGTCAGGAAGGTGAGCATCATGGAATGACAATTTAATAGAACAATGTGTTCTTGTATTGAGAAAGTACTTGAGTGGAGGCCCAATGCTAATCCATAAGCAAGCATATTTTTTGTGATTGAAAAAAATATTCCTCAGGTCAAATTTCCCTGTAATTTTTTTTCTGCCAATTTCATTTTCACTTTTCTTAAATCTCTTCATTATAAATCTCCACAGTCATCCATGTCCTTTGATAAACTCTATCAAGATTTCTTTGGAATTCCACAAACAGCCACCCTAAACTTCTGAGTTGACCTCTTTGCCTTAAGTCTCACTAGTCCAGCAGGCAGGTTCCTCTGGAAGTCACTGCTTCCTCTGGATCTTTATTTGAAAGCACTTGTCTGCAGCCATCTGCTGATGGCATAGATGTAGCCGTGTTGAAATAGGCTTGGGTTGGAATAAATCTGTGCCTATAAGAATTTGGAGTTCTGCATAAAATTTTCAGTGGCTCCTTCCTCCACTGTGGAGAGCCAAGCCCTTCTCTGTTGTCTGTTCTTTATCTGGAAGCTCCACTGAAATCTTCTCACTTTGGGTGACCTTGTTGGCATTTGAAATATCAGTGACATAGCTTTTAGCACCTCTGAAGCACACAGGCCACCACAGTCCAACCCAAAGACTCACAGATGGACCCATAGGTCACATCATGAAATTATGGAGAAATGGTTGAAGTCGTCAAGGATTTTGTCTGGCTTGGATTCACAATTAATGTTCATGGAAGTAGCAGTCAAGAGATGAAAAGGCATGTTGCATTAGGTAAATCTGCTGCAAAAGATCTTTTGAGAAAATCGACAAGTAGGGATGCTACCTTGAGGACTACATGTACCTGACCCAAGACATGGCATTTTCAATTGCCTCACATGCATGTGAAAGTGGGGCACTAAGTAAGGTAGGCTGCATTTTAATATGCTGGAGAAGAATATTGAAAGTACTATGGACTGCTGCATGGAAAAACAAATTTGTCTTAGAAGAAGTATGGTCAGGATGCTCCTTAAAGTCAAGGATGGCAAGACTTTTGGCTGGAGAGACCAGCCCCTGGAGAAGGACGTCACCTTTGGTAAAATGGAGTGGTCGCTCAAAGGAGGAAGGCATAGGAGGAGATGGGCTGAACAGTGGCTGCATGAGATGGTGTAGGAGCACGCTGTGTTGTGTGTAGATTTGCCCTGGGTTGTGACTTACTCGATGGCACCTAACAACACTACCAACATGTAAGAATTGAATCCTAGCAACAACACTTGTGGACTCATATCATCGCTACTGTTTCATCCTACTGCTATTATTGATAGGTCACTGGCTTATCTTTTGAGCACAGCTTAAATCATTTGTTTTGGCAGCTGGGGTGCCCTTTAAAAATTAGACTTTGCTCATTTGCCCCTTGTGATTGAGAGTAAGCCTTGCTGCATTCCTGAACTCTTGGCAGGGGTTTAAAGTCCCTTTCTGTTTGAGCTGCAGTGGGACCCAGTATATCCAAATTGGGGCCAGCACCCACATAAGTCATTCCAAAGGAAGGAGATTTTGCCTGCCAAGAGACACTTGCCCATATCTGGAAATGTTTTTGGTTACCACAAGTGAACTGGGGTTGGGGTACTATTGTTATCTAATGGATTGAAGTCAAGGATGCTGAAGAAAATCCTACAATGCACAGGATAGCCTTCACAGCAAAGGATTAAGTCAAAATACCCCCAATGCCAACATTGACAAAGGCAGCATCAATGTTTTCTTACATTGAACACTTTCAGACTTTATTAAAGTTAGGGAGCAGGAATACCTGGGAGTGAGTGTTGGAGAACTGAGGGTTAGGGAAGTCACAATGGACATCACATGTCCTGTTCAAAGTTGTACAGGTATCTTCTATGTGAGCCAGGAAGTCAAGACATTTCTTTTCAATCAAATCTTTATTGCTAAGCATAGTACTAGGAATTGAATAACTCTCTACTGAACAAAGGATTTAATCAAAACTGTTTGCTCTTCCAACTGCTGAGCTCTAGAGGGTACATGATTGGAAGGGCAGGGCAGACAAGGAAGACTGTGTCCTTTATGTCTTACCATCATGCATAAGCTTGTAGGTGTATAGGTTTTCTGGCTGCATGGCTGCTTGTAATGGTTGGACTGATGGACTTGTTTGATGTCTCTAGCTCTGCTT
The DNA here is from genome assembly GCA_004026705.1 of Nesogale talazaci. Classification (NCBI taxonomy): domain Eukaryota; kingdom Metazoa; phylum Chordata; class Mammalia; order Afrosoricida; family Tenrecidae; genus Nesogale; species Nesogale talazaci. The sequence goes on along the minus strand of PVJH01000520.1, from coordinate 216,348 downwards.
TGCATATAAAGGCTCCGGGAAGGACACACTGAAGATCACCTTGACCTTCACAGTAGACGTCCAAAACCTCATAAAGAACATCACCTGTGAATGGAGTCCCACGGAGCCTCAACCCGACAGGTAGCTAATCTGTAATGAGTCATGGAAGGAGTGCAGCTGACTGTGATTATGTAGCCCTGTGGGGACAAAGGTCCACCTGCGATACTCACCCAAGACACCAAACTCCCTGTCCTTGAGTCGGTTCTGACTCAGAGCAATGCTGTGGGATGGGGTTTTGGTTTCCTAAGACTCTAAATCCTCCTCCTTCTCCACAGCACTAACGCAGGGTAGGATGAAGCCAAGACCTTTGTGGTGAATTGCTCAGGGGGTAATCCCTTCAGCACCAGGGCTCTTCCATCTGGTCCTCAGTGTTAAGCTGGGACTTTGAACACATTTTCTTTGATGAAGAAGCTAGATTTGACTGCAGTTAGTTGTTAAGAGGTAAACGAAAGGGGAGAGGTTGTTGGAGTCTACCAAAAGACATCTTGGAAAACAGACCTGGCAGCCTACTTCCAAAGGGCCACAGTCACAAAACCCCGAGGGATGAGCTTTACTTCAGGACACATGGGGTCACCCTGAGTCACAGTGGACTACACTAATTGTGTTTGTTTCAGAGGTTGAACCAAACTCAAAATGACCTGCCATCGAGTCAGTGCTGACTCACAACTAGGCCTGGTGGAAGCCTGAAGCTGTAACTCTTTATGAGAGTAGAAAGTCCAGTTTTTCTCCATAGGAGTTGCTTGTGGTTTCAAACTGCCACTCGTGTGGATCACTGCCCAACATGTAACTGCTGCCCTACCAGGGCTCCTGAGAAGAATCTAATCTTTCCTAAAAATATGCCATTTCTCATAGGAATCAGATCACAGAACGTCATACTTGTGGGAGACCTTAGAGAAGAGTCCTCATCAATAGGGAGGAGGAAATGTGGGGCTGAGAGATTTTTGAGGAGCCTGGGTGGCTCAGTGAGTAAGCACTTGACTGCCAACCCACAGGCTGGCAGTTCAAGATCACCAGGTGTTCACAAGGGAAAGATGAGGCAGTCCACTTGCATCAAGATGACAGCCCTGGAAACCTTAGGGGACAGTTCTACTCTGTCCTCAGGGTTGAAATCATTGGGTTTGGGGCTCAGAGAGGTCGTTCAGTGAGAGAACAGAAGAGCTGGAGAACAGTCCAGACATCACCATCCCTCCATTCAGTGCTCTTTCCACAGGCCTCACAGGGGATTTGCTTGCGGTTTTACATCTAAGTGAGTTCAGTAATGCTGAGAGTTATCAATCTTCTCTGTGCTTAGATCCTTAACATATAATCTGCTTCACACACACAATTGAAGTATAAGTTAAAGATGTGGTTGGCTTTGAGTGTCAGGAGGGAACATTTGACTTACAGTGTCATTCCCTAGAGTGACATCCAGTCCTTGGGTGATGCAGTGGGCCAGCATGCCCAGCTGTGAAGCAAGAGCTTCCATATCTAAGGTCTGTCTGACCAAAGGCCTGGAGATCGGCATCTGAATGGCACACTGTTCTATCCCTGTACCTTAGGGCTGCTAAGAGTGAGATCTGAGTCATTGTCAAGCGGAAGGAGTGTCTTGGAGCAAAAGCTGGACTGAGTCCCTTCAGATGTGGTGTGTGTGTGTGTGTGTGTGTGTGTGTGTGTGAGTGTGTGAGGGGGTGTATTGAGAGGGGAGTGGTTTGTTTGCATGTAGGACAATCTGTGCCTAGGGGTTCTGGGGTCTCTCTGGACCTTGCAGTGCACAGACTTTCAGGTTTGGGATGATGGGTGGTGTTGGGGAGGATTGGGTCATATCCTGAGAGACCCACTTCTATTTCCAGATGGCTATTCACCTGCACCGACCTCTGGGAGACTTGTGTGCTTGCCTCTGGGGATCTGAAGACTTCTCCGGCAAGCAAACCCATGCTGATTAATTGGATAGACCTTGTCCTACTGACTCAGGCAACAGGCCTCTTCTGCGTGGATGAAATCATCCTCACGGACACAAACCTAACAGGTGATGGTCAGAGCCTGTCTCTTCCATGGGCTTCCCGCCCACAGCCTACCTGAACTCACCTTGAGTCTACTGTTCTTTGAATGGAGGGAGGGCAGGTAAGGCGTTGTCCACTTAGTCCAGCTCTGTTCAACATAGGAGATAGGATTGTATGGTGCCACCATAGATCCTATCCTCTGCTGCTGGTCCCTCTTCTGTCTGATTAACCACAATGCTTAACTTCTTTACTGATTTCTGTGCTGACACTCACAAATTGGGCAGAATAAAATTGCTTGTGGGTTTCTAAGACTTTAAATCTTTATGAGCATAGAAAGCCTCATCTTTCTCCCTGGGAGGGAAAAGGAGATGTGAATCACTGACCTTGTGGTTAGCAGTCCAGTAAGTGGCCTATTTGCCCACCAGGCCTCTGCTAGGAGTCAGAATGGGCTCAGGGGCAGTGAGATATATTTTCTTTTGGTGCTGCCTCTTGGTCATATGAAGTATCTGACTCTTACCCAATATCCTCATTTTCTACAGGATGCCTTGATGTTCTCATCGGTAAAATGGGGTGTTGAGGACACAATCCCATTGGATTTCTCTAAAGATAAACTGAAGTATAATTATAATGTAAAGCACTTAGCAAAGTTCCTGTAAGTGCTTTGTATGCAAGAATAATTGATATGACTCATTATGGGGCCATCGGGACGTTCCCACCACTTTATACTTTCATAACTGTTGCCTGATGCGATGACAGAAAGAACACAGCCAAATCTTGGCAGAGAAATTGGGCAGGGGTCTCAATCAGGATGTGTGAGGCTAATCCCAGGAGAGTTTGGAGACTGAGCAAGTTCTCAAGTGCAAGCCCCAGTTCTCCTCTTGGTCCGCGTCCCAGTTCTACTCATTCAGCGTGCAAGCCTGGCTGCTTCTCTTGACCTCTCTTGGTCACAATGAACCCTGCTTGTCCACAAGTCTTTGGGAAGGCAGGTTCACTAGGCGTCCTTCTAAGGCTGGTCTTGTCACATGTGTACCCATGCCCAAGACAAAGCTGTATAGTTCAGGACTTCAAACTCCCACCGTTCACTCACTTTCCCTTTTCCACCAAATCTGCAACACTGGGCTCAATTTGGCTGCTCTTTGTAGCATCTCATTCACTCCAAAGTTAGACTCTGAGAGTTACTAGCCCTGTGACTGACGTGCCTCTAAAGAACAGACACCTCTTCTTTCTTGTACCTAGACATTGCATATCTGCAGAGAAGGGCTCTCTGTGGGTGGGGTTCTCAATTGCCCCGGGAAGATGTGCATTCTCAAAAGTCCTAAAGAGAGTGACAATGAGTCAATATAGACTCAGTGGGGGAGGGGTCCGAGGTCTAAGTAACTCCCTGTTTCCCTGGGGGATTCCACCCAGCAGCTCTCCTGTCCCGGCCACTCAGAATTGCCCTCTGCTCTCTAGTGTCTCAGGAAGATTCTGCCACAGCTAGACCAGGCGGGAATCTGGTGCAATCAGTCTCCGTCGTTGGATCCTCTCCTGTCTACAATGCAACTTTCTGGCTGGCAGGGTGTGGCACAGAGATTCCCCTCATCACTGCACGGTATGGAGTGGTCTTTAGGGTCTGTTACTCCAGAGACTCGATGGTTGGTTTGAGGGCTGCAGAGGGAGGTGAGCTGTTTACCTGGAAATACTCCCCATCTGGTTGTATAGAGCAGTTTCAGGTTCCCCCTGAGGACCTATTAAAACACCAACAACTTGGCTCCCCCCTAAAGCCTGCAATGCAGTCGGCAGCTCTGGGAGGGGGGCCGAGAGTGTGCAGTTCTGTGGAGGGTCGAAGGGATGCGCAGTGTGCAAATCTTGAGACCGTCCTTTGAGAACTAACGGGGCTTCCAGGGTGAGAGCCCTTAGATTCTGGTGAAATCTTTTAAAAATATTTGATTTTTAAAGCTTTTCACAAGTTCATATTTCCACTGTGTTCTTATCCCCCACCCCCAACACACTTACTGGCATATAATTCACATATCATACCATCCAATAGCTCAATCCCAGCAGGGAGAGTTGTACAATCAGTTTTAGAACATTTCCTTCATTTTTGTAGTCATCATTATTAGCTCCCATTTCCTCTAGAACTCCCCTGCCATACCCCTAAGGAACTCTTAATCCAGTTACTGTCTCTATAGATTTATCTAGCCTGGATTCAAATAAAGAAAAACATTTTTTTAAAAGCAAAAGACCAAACAAAACTAGCAAGAATAAAAAAGTAAAACAGATTAAACCCTCAATCAAAAAGAAAGCAGAAGGGCTGAGCCCCGGTGGCGTAGTGGTTGTGTGCAGGACTGCGGCCCACAGGGACGGAGGTTCAATTCCAGCAGTGGGGCTGGCCCTCCTACTCCCACCACTGGAGAGCAGTGATGCCCACAAAAAAAAAAAAAAAAGCAGAAATATTCAAAATAAGAACAAATTTAAATGGATTATAAAACAGATAAGATGATAGGGTGCTAAATTTTAACCTAACTGCATCTGCAACAGTTCACTTTTCACTGCAGTCTGAGGGTGAGTAAGACCAGTCATGTCCATGATCCAGGGTCAGAGGGATCCCTGAGGGCAGCAGTTCTCAACCTATGGGTCGAGACCCCCTTTGGAGGTTGAAAGACCCTTTCACAGGGGTCGTTTAAGGCCATTGGAAAACATAAATATTTGACAATATATAATAACACATTGTTTTGTTATTAATCACTATAATTATATTTAACTATGTTCAATTTTTACATTATGATTCACAACAGTAGCAAAATTATAGTTATGAAGTATCAACAAAAATAATGTTATGATTGGGGGCATCAACACAACATGAAGAACTATATTAAAGGGTCGGGGCATTACGAAGGTTGAGAGCCACTGCTGTTGGGGCTTAAGCTATATGTATTTCCCTCGTAGTTAAAGAAAAAAAAAGAAACAGCTTTAAAATGGGTCAAAGGGAGATCAAGTGTTATTACATTTTGATCAAACTATGCCTCGCATAATCAACTTTACAATGGTCTCTCTCTCTCTCTGGTCACAGGACTAGCCACATACCTGAACTGTGATCAAAAGGGATTTACTGGAGGTTTAACCCATATGTAGACCCCATACCTGGATTTTGGGTTTCACTGTTATCCATAGTCTTCTGATAACCACGTGTTCACAACTTGAGCTCTGATGCCATCCCATCCTTTGGATTTGAATTATATTATTTATAATCCTTTGATCATGTAGGTCTGTGTGCTACTTCCATCTAGAATTCGTTGATACATCACCTAGATGTTGCTTGTTTGAAAATAAGCTTTTAAGACCCCAGATGCTATTTTTTTGACAGCTGAGCACCATCTTCAGCACTTATTCACCACTCTGTTATAGTGCCCATATTTTCAGTGATTTTGTCATGAGGCCAAGCATCACGTAGGGCCGTGTCACAGAATGGATTAGGTTTTTTTTTTTGATTGGTGGTAGAATTAAGTGCAAACCTCCAATCCATTCATCTACCTATGGTTTATATATGCCTCTGGTTCACCCAAGAGACATCATTGTCATTTTATGTTAGAGACTATTATCCATCACCACTCTTGGGGTCTTACTTTTCCACTGCCTTCAAATCCATAGGACATAGGGCCTGTTCACAGGGCAGGGAATACTGGTTCTGTGAGTCTCTAAGACTGAAAATCATCACAAGAGTAGAAAGCCTAACCCTTTCCCTGAATAGCTGGCTGGTGGTTTTGAACAGCTTATCTGTGGTTAGCCGCCCAATGTGTAATCACTATGCATTGATAGTTTCATCAGTTCAGCCAATGGGATAGAATTGAAAAACTCTGCTGTTGAGAAAAGGAAATTATACAAGTTCAGGCCAGCTATAAATTGTGATTCATGAATTGTCAACTTGAACAGAATAAATTCTTAAGTGACTAGATACTATTTACACAGAGGTTGGTGAGAGGGGAAAATGTCCAATAGTATTCATTCACAGCAGTAGAGTCCCATGAATACATGTCCTAGTGAAGCAGGGAGAGCATGAAACTAGTAAGTGTATGGTAGTTTCTGGTCACAACTCTTGGGCACCCTCAAGGCATGGAGTAGATTAGAGAAACAAACTAATAAACGTGCATATGTGCATGAGAAAGAACTTTACACACAAGCAATCGAATATTGAGAAAACATCCTAGTGTAGTCTAGATCAAGTCCATAAGTCCGATATTAGCCCATATGTCTGATTCCAATTTATAAATTGCTCTTCAGACTCACAAAACACATGCAATAATGTCAAATGCAGGAAGGTCACAGGACAGTGGGTGGAAGGTGTTGTGGATCCAGTGGCAGTAGTGGCATCTCAGCACCGGCAGGGGTCTCCACGTGGTTCTTTCAGCTCTGGGCCTCTGGCTTCAACCAACCTGTCTCCATGTGGCTTGTGTCTCTGGGAGTGAGCAGAGAGAAGTGTGTCTCCCACCTCCAAGAAAGAATAACAGAATTCCAGGAATCCTTAGGAGAAGAAGACCAAGCCGACACAGAGACCCCATTCGCTATGACTTGACTGACAAGCTAGACTCCACTTCTTCACTCTGAATCCTCAAACTGATACCAGATTATGTAAATACCAAAGCAAGAGATTTAAAGCCAAATCCATTGTCTACCATTTATATGCCTATGGGCTAGTTGTCATCTACTGTTTCTCTTACTTAAGAGTTTTAGCCGTAAGTCCAGTAGCTTTGCCTTAAAAAAAAAAAAAAATCATTTCCTTTTCCCCCCAAGACTTTAAAGTGACATTCGAGTTGGGCTATCAACTCCAAGGTCATCAGTTTGAAGTTGTCAGCCACTCCATGGGAGAAAGATGAGGTTATCTACCCCTTTAGTAAAGAGTTACACATTCTCAGAAAAAACGGAGTCACCTCTAACACCATGCAATCCATCCAGCAAGTTTGGAATGTAGTTTGGTATTTCTAAAAACTAACCACAAGGTGGCACAAGAGCCCAATAAACGCTCATTGCTCCTAAGAGCCATTTCTAGCCTCTTTTTACCATGTCGCTGAAGATAAAAGCAAAAAACGGAAACAAAAAACGGATGTAACAGTACATGAGTGGGAAAGTGCCAGAATTCCAAGCTGGTTTCACAAGAGGATATGGAGCAAGAGACATCATTGCTGATAATAAAATGAATTTTGACTGAGTGCAGAAAATACCACAAGAAATCTGTATGGGGCTGAGCCCCGGTGGCGTAAGTGGTTGAGTGTGGAACTGCAGCCCGCGGGCTTGGCGGTTCAAATCCAGCGGCGGCTCTCTGGAGCAGCACTGGGTAGCGTCCACGACCACCAGAAGGCAGTGATGCCCCAAAAAACAAAAACAAACAAACAAAAAAAGAAATCTGTATGTTAACTTGACATGTTGACATATATATTGACATATATGATATGTTCTCATGTCATTTAAATAAATGGTTCAAATGCACCAGAAATAACTATTCAATCATTGCCACATCAATTTTGTTATGTTTTCTTCAATTTGTATCCATTGTTAATAGCATCTTTTATCCCTTCAACCTCTCCTTTATTTTTCCATCTAGTTGTCTCTAAAGATCAGGTTTCTTATTCCCATAGAGAATGATCATCTTGAAAACTCAAAGGGGCAGTGCTGCACTGTTCTACAGGGTGTCTATGCGTCCCATCAACTCAATGGCAGTGCGTTAGGTATTGAGTTTGGATCTCATAAAGACAAGAGGGAGAAAAAGGAACAGCAGCAGCAATCAAACAAAACAATGGCATGAAGGTTGCTTTCTTGGGCATACACATGAAGGTGCTCTGGTGGTATTGTTGGTAAAGTTTGGCTACTACCTACAAAGTCTGTGGTTCCAACTCAATAGCTGCTTAGTGGGTAAAAAACAAGCCTTTCTGCATCAGTAAAGATGTACAGTCTTAGAAACTCCAAGGATCACAATGACTGAGCATTGACTAGATGGCTGTGGGTTTGGGTTTGGAATACAACTCACGCAACTTTGGCAACAAAAAGGACTTGAAGCATGTGCTTAGAAAGAGTAAAGGCTTTGCAGCATGTGTCTATGAGCTTGTTTCTCCAGTGTATCCGGACTAATACACAGCATGCCACAGCTGGCTGCAATGCATGGCAGTGACTTTGGTTGGTTGAGATACTCATGGCTGAGTCAAAGCTGTCAAGCAAGTAGTAACTTGATGACAGCTCCTTGGGTTGTGACCTGTTGTACCACAGTAAGGGACCCTGGGAACGGCTCTCTCCTTGTCACTCCACCTTCTTCCTCACTGGGCCTTCCCATGACTCTGGGTCTGCCTTGGGAGGATGTGTTGAGGTGGGGTGGGGTGTGGTAAGCCACCCAGCTCTGAGAGCGCTTGGCACCTGTCATGCTTCCACTCACCTTGGGTCCACCAGACTACCCAACCAGCATGTGGTATTCCTGTTTTCTTTTTCTGCGTCCTGTGCCATCAGCCCACAGCTCCAGGAATCTCAAGAGGGCCCAGCCAGCCACAGATCCATGGGCTGGAGTTGAATTTCTGACCTGGGAAAGTGGATTCTCCGACTTAAAAAGTAAAAAAGGAAAAGAATCCAGTCTCTTTGTACTGTGTTCCAAAATAAGCGCACACCCTCCTCTTGTTTAGGACCACTCATGAAATGTGGAGACAGACGACATGAATCTGTGCTTCACTCTCTTCAGTTTAGTGCCTTATGCTATTCTCAGGGTGGAGTGGGAGTGGGAGAGAAGGACAGAGAAGTAAAACACTTCACATCACATAAAGAGGTGAGCATGCTCTAGGGGTAGAGAAGGAGTTCACCCTGTTGGCCAGTTACTGTCCTGTGCTCCAAGTGCCAACTTGACAAATTCTGAAAGAACTGAAGTTCATTTACACTTAACAGGTACCCACATAGGATGGTTGATGTGTTAGTCTGGGTTGACTAGAGAAACAGATTCATAGACACTTACATGTGTGTAAGAAAATAAAAAATCAATTGTATATTAAGCAATCTCCCTGCCAAGTCCATAAATCTGATATTACCCCATATGTTGATACTAGTTCATACATTGCTCTTTAGACTAATGTAGCCATTCAATGACACCAAGTGCAGTAAGATCACAGGCCAGGGGGTGGAAAGTCTTGTTGCTCAAGTGGTGATAGAAGCATCTCAGTATTCGCGTGGGTCTCCACGTGGCTCCTCCCACTCCTGGGCAGTTCCATGTGGCTTGTCAACAAGAGTATTTCACAGGAAGTATCTCTACCTCCTGCCTCCAGTGAGCTATTTATCTCCTTAGCACCTTCAAATGAGGTTATCAAGCTGCGACTTGATTGACAGGCTCAACTCCTCCCTTTCACTCTTAATAGTCTCAAGTTGACAACAGATTTTGTAACTGCCACAGTTATGATAACCATTCTGAGTTTTCTTCAAGCCCCATAGCTCCAGAGAGTCAGCAGTCTAATAAAGACAGACAACATTTAGAACTTTTAAATTGGATGTCCCAGATGGATTCCCCCCCTCCACCCCCCCACAGATATCACCCTGTCTGACAGCATGGTTGCAAGCATGTCTGCCAATGCGTAGTTCTTAGTGCTATTTAAAGGAGGCCGCATGGTGCATTGGCCAAGTGCTTGTCTTTGAAATGAGAGGTTGGTGGTTTAAACACACCAGCAGTCCTGGGAAGAAACAGTTTTGCCAATTGTTTGAAAAGATAGTCCCCCAGGGAACCCTCCGTCATGTTACATTGGTGACTGTTGGAACCGACTCAGTGGTCATCCCATCAAAAGTAATATCATGTTGCTATGAGATCGGGTACTGAAGAAAAACACATAGAAGAAGCAAAAGATCACCCATAATCCCTTTTCTTGGAGACAACATCGATGACCACCTGGAATTCATTGTCTAATAACTTGTATCCCAATCCATTTCATGTACATACACTCTGTACGTGGCTACTTTTCAAGTATCAGATAGGGACCATCTATTTCATACCGCATGTGTTTTCTGCCACTGTTCACACTGGGAGCATATCTTGAATACTTCACCTGTTCATGAAATATCTTTATGAGATGTGGCTTTGCTGAAGCCGAGTGGTATCCCAGTGCACGGTGTGTTATTGTTTGTTTGGTACACAGTTACGTTAAAAGCAGCATTAAGCAGAGTGCATGTTTCTAAGGATCACGGCGAAGATGGCACCGGACTGCACACGATTTTGCTCTGTTCATAGGGTGGCTGTGAGTCAGCACCAGCTCATTGTCACCTAACAATAATGGGGGGGGGGGCGGGGAGGGATTAGCTAAGAGTGCTCAAAAGAGTGGTTTGTATTTCAGCTGGGGAAGTAGGCAGGCAGAGCATGGAATTTCTTTTGATTATGCAAATAAACTTGGGAATACCAAGAACCCCTTTGATTCTATGTGACAGCATCAGAGGCTGACCATCTCTCTTCCCTCTGTGTCCTGGGCTCTCAGGGTCACTGCAGGCTCAAAGGTGGAGTACCCTTCGAAAAGTCTGATTGTGCTAAGACCCTTCTCCTACGATGATAAGAGAGGGACACCCGTGTTTGGGAGCTGTTGCCCGTGGCCTGGAAATGTGGGAAGTTGCCTGGTCTTTCGGGCCACATTCTCTCAAAGCTGGCAAGCACTTTGGAGAGGTTGCTGTCACTTACGCTCTCTTTTTGATATGCCACAGACCTTTGCAGGCTGAAAGAAAAGAAGGCTCGGGATTTGTCCAGGTGACAGCGCGGAAATTGCAGAAGACCAGTCCACCATTAGGAGGACACTTCCAGATCCAGCTTTCTGACGTGGTGATAGCTGGTAATGAGGCAGTTGGGTGTGGGTGGGGGGTGCAGCACGTCTCATTTACATTTTTAAAGGAACATTCTCAAGTTAACAGCACCTCAACCATCTGATCTTATAGATGTGGAAATGGAACATCTTACCTTAATTGGGCTGCTCTATTGCACGGCCACACTTGGTGCCTTAAAACAACAGATGTGTATTTCCCTACAGTTCTGTGGGTTTGAGGGACAGTAGTAAGATGCCAGCAGGACCACAGCTCTGCATAAGGTTCCAGGGGAAAATCTTGAACTCGTCTAGCTTTTAGTGATTACCGTTGTGCCAGGACCCATAGCTACATGTCACCATTTTTACTCAATGGTCACATTTCTTCTCTTTTTGACCCCCAAACTGTCTGTACCCCAAGGGGGTGTACAGAGCTTACACGAAAATTTTATGATCTTTTCATCCGTTGTTCATTTTTCCATAAACAATTTGAAGACCCTTGTAGTAGTTACGTGTTGGGCTGCTAACCGCAAGGTCAGTAGTTTGAAACCACTCAGAAGGAAGATGGAATGGTCTACTTTATAAAGAGGTATAGTCTTGGAAACCCACAGGGGCAGTTCTAACCGATCTTATAGGATCCCATCGAGTTGGTATTGATGCAATGACAGTGCATTTAAAAAAATCATTTTATTTGGGACTCATACAACTCACAAAAATTATTTTAATGTGATAGTACACAAGATCCACATAAATAATCCAGGTAAACTCTTTCAAAATTCTTAACTAAATATCACATTTTCAATATGTATGCATGTATACATATATAGTGGTAGAATATAGTACACATATACGTACATGCACACAAATGTATCAGGATTGTTTGCCTTTTCAAATTTTTCATACCTACGATTCAGTGACACTTGTTTAACATCATCAGGCATCACCTTTATCCATTTCCAAATCTTCTCATCATCTGTGTTAGTCTGGGTAGACTAAAGAAACAAATTCATAAGCACACATATGTATATAAGGGAGAGGAATGGAACAATGAGAAAGTACCCCAACCAGTCTAGTCCAAGTCCACAAATCTGATATTAGCCCGTATGTCTGATACTAGTCTAAAGTTCTTCAGATTCATGAGGCACAATGTAATGATGTCAAATGCAGGACAATCACAGACCAGTGGGTAGAAAGTCTTTGGAGACAGTGGTGTTGTAAACATCCTAGTGCTGGCAGGGGTCTCCATGTGGCTTTTCAGAGGTCTGGTTTCATCAGGGTAGGTACACATGGCTTCTCCTTTGGGAAGTCTCACAGGGTGTCAGCCCTGTGTCTTGTCAGGAGAGTGTCTACAAGGGACAGAGTAGTGAGTCTCTTACCTCCAAAGGGGGTATACAGCCAGATTTCCCAGAATTCTCAGGAGAAAGCTATGTCCACACAGAGGTTTCTTTAACTATGTCCAGATTGACAGGCTAGACTCCCCTACATTTTTAATCCTCAAATTGACACCAGATTAGGTGACTGCCTCATCACCCCTAATAGGAGCCCAGTTTCCTCTCAGCTATAAATCTATCTTTTCCTCTCTCCCCCCATATGTCCCTAGTAATGCCTAATGTATGTTGGTCTCTATACATTTGCCAGCCCCTAGGTATTTCAAATAAATGGAATTATTTCATATCTGTCCCTTTTTAATTAAACTTTTGCCAAACAAAGTAATGTGCATTCTTACTTATGAGGAATACTCATACATCCTGGGCATTGAAACATGAAGAACCTGCCTTCTGAGGCAATCCCATTTGGTCTGATGTTGACACTTGCCCAGATGGGAATTTCAGTATTTGATTCCATACTTTTTTCTAAAATGACTGACGTCCCACTTTTTAGCAATTTAACAACATCCCATAGCATTTTAAAATTAAAATAAATGTATTATAATACTATTTTTGCATTCTATGAAAATTTTTGTTGCTCCGTATAGACCAAAATTTTAATCAAGAACTTCCTCCTCCCCCTGGTAAATGATGTCCTGCTTAAAATGTGGTCACTTTACTAGAACTCCGTCAGCCAAGCTCAATGGTAGATATAGCCCTTCAGAATTATATTCAATGATGATACCATAGTGGAGAATTTCAGTGACTATAAAAACAGAACAAAAACAAAACTTACTGTCATTGGGTCAATGTTGACTTCTAGTAACCTCTTGTTGGTTTCCCAGGCCCTAACAGTTTACATGAGTAGAAAGCCCACCACTGCTCTTGGTGGTTTTGAACTATCGGCCATAGGAATCGCAGTCCCATGGGTAAACCACTATGCCATCAGTGTAACAAGGGTGGAAAAAGAATTTTTGTTTTGCTGGTGGGGTGGATAGAGAGAACTACCTATTCCCTTTATTTGTCTATTTTTAACAATTTATTTATTTATTTAGAATAAACATTTACATATAACAATCCCATTATATAACATATTTACTATTTATATAACATATCTAACATATAACAAGCCCATTACATCAAGCAGACATGCACTATTGTTGGTGTGAACAATTTACAAACATTATTTTTCTTTTTGAACCCTTTGATATCAGCTCCTAGAAAATAACTTTTAGAAGCAAATAGAATAGAAAAAATATAGACATTTAAAGATACATTTCACAAGGAACAAAAACCAGGAGATATGCTATGCTGTTATTATTATAATAATTATTTTGTAGAAACAGAGATCTACTGAAAGGGAAATCCAGGAAAACACTAGTGCTTGTGTATGAATTAACTCATGGTCTAGACCAGTAATTCCCAACTTGTGGATCTCAACTCCTGTGGGGATCAAAGGACCCATTCAGAGGGGTTGCCCAATTCATAACAGTAGCAAATTACAGTAATGAAGTAGCAATGAAAATAGTTTTATGGTGGGGGGTGCATCATAACCAGAGGAATTGTACTTAAGGGTCATGGCATTAGGAAGGTTCAGAACCACTGGTCTAGATGTCTCTTGCCCCCCACGATGCCGGATTTATAAAGAATTCTCTTGGATGGGGGAATGAAGTGGCTTATTGTGATGGGACAACCTGGCCTCCTCCGTTACTGGAGGCTGATGAACAAATGAGTAAGCAGTAAGTGAGCTCTGCTTTCAAAACTCTATCACTGTGCAGTGATTTTTCACCCTCTCATGGGTAAGTGCTACTGTTCTGGCCGAGGGAGACTTGACCTGCCATCAAGTTCTGCATTTGCCTCTCCTAGTTATTGCAAGTGAGCAGAATTATACCTGCTATCACTGCCCACTCCAAGGAAGTCAGCTTTAACCTCGCCTTTGGAAATACTGATGTCCCTCAACTTATGTAGCAGTGTCATAGTTGCATGTTTAAAGACCTGTGAATATTGAAAGTACTGGAGACTCCTCAAAGAACAAACAGATCTTTTGGAGGAGGTACAGTCAGAATGCTCCAAAAAAGTGGGGAGGACTAATCTGAGCGTCACCTATGCTGGGCTTGTTACCTGGAGGGATCTACCCCTGAGAGGGACATCATGCTTGGTGAAGAGGAGGGGCAGAGGAAAAGAGGAGGGGCCTTAAGGAGTGCCCTCTGTCATGGGAAGAAGTGGTGCGATAGCCCGCAGGGTGTAGTTCTGCTGTGTGCAAACTCACTCTGAGTTGGAACTGACTTGGGGCCACCAAACAAACCCCATACACGTCTTTTGTTTTTTTTCCAAAGAGGATAATTTTGTTTGCATTTCAGAAATATTATAAAAAATACACTGCCATCGAGTCCATGCTGATACATAGCGCTCCTGAGGGAAAGCATGGAACTGCCTGTGAGAGGAGAGTGCTCCCCAAGCTTTATGGAAGCAGACTGCCGGGGGAGTGCTCAAACACTGCGCCACCAGAGCGCCTGTTTGAGAAACACAGGAGAGGTCATCTCCATTTTGCTAAAGTGCATTTGATATCACGTTGGTTGAGGAAAGAGATACACATTCATACCTCTTTGTGCTACCCCAAAGAGGGTTTTTGCTTTAGGCAGAAAAGGGGAGAAAGCATTTGTTTTGTAGCAGACTGTGAAAGGGGCAGTGGGCAGCCCGAGCACCAAGAGTGGCCTGATGGAGTCCTTCCCCAAGCACTCCTTCTGAGGACTTTTTTTAGGGACCTTCTCATAGGAATCGGGGGCGGGGGAGGGGGTGCAACGGGGAGGGGGAAGTGATTTTGAAAAGCAGAGGACAGCCTGGGGTGTTGTCTTCGCCCCGGGGCTGTTGATTAGGGGGAAGGTAAAACCTGGGTTTTAATGGAAACCGCTCCCACTTAGTTGGCAAGGTTCTAAAGCTCTTTGTGTTTCATTTTCTTCATCTCCAAAGCCAGCTTTCGGATACCCTCCTCACCCACCTCACAGGCTGCTCTGGTGCAGAGCTAATGAAATGGAAACTTTTGGTCAAGCATGAAGCAGGGTTCAAACACCGAATGTTGTTATTATTTCTCTGTGAGGAGATGCAGGTGGTTGAGCTTAGAAGAAATTCTAAGAGAGAAACTGAAGTCGGGTGCCAACATTCCTCAGCTGGCCTGACTAGGTTTTTATGGGTGTCAGCTGTTATGTGGCTCCCCAACTCCCTGTGTAAAGTGGCCAAATCTGTTCACAGGGCCAGCTACATTTTTCCAGGGAAAACCCACTCTTTAATGCGACATTCAGGCACTACCAGGGTGTCTGGATTGTGTGCTCTGCCTTGGGCATCTTGCTTCTGCCTGATGGGGCCAAGCTCTGCTTGGGATATTAATGAAAGGCATCATGGTGGGCTGGATGGGCCCAGATCCAGTTTCCATTGAGCCAATTTCGAATAGAACCTGCACGTGGCACAAGAGAACCTCACGCTCTTCATTTTTTGGAAATAGATCCTCAGATTTTTCTTCTGAAAGGCAAGGTAGACTTGATCCTTCCAACCATTTTAGGTTAGCAGATAACCACATTAACAATTTGCTGCCCACAGGGATTTCAAACTATAGGTTGCTCCTTATAATTGATTTTTTGGAAAAAAATAAAAAAAGATTTAACAAGGACTGGGGTTGTGTTTTTTTTTTTAAGCTTTTTTTGGGGTCTTTATTTTATTATTATTTTTTTAAAAACGATTTTATTGGGATCTAATACAGAGGTCATTTAATTCCCTGTTTAACCATATCAAGCAGTCTTGTACATTTTCTATCACAATCAGTTTCAAAACCTTCTCTTGCTTCTTGCTCCTGGCCATCATCTCCCCTTCCTCCCCGCAGTGGATATCTCAGGAGACCTTATTCTACTTGCTCTCTCTATAGGTTCATCAATCCTGGGTTTCATTTGCCAAAAAACAGACCAAAAAAAGCCCCAGAAAAAACATATAACAAAAATCTAAGAAGGTTGCCCCCAATGGCAAAATACACCAGAGATAGACTTCAATAAGAAAATAAAGCAAAAAAAAAAAAAAGGAAAATAAAGCAAAACAAAAAATCACCAAAATGTTGAAAGCCAGTTCAGGCCCAATGTGCATCACAGGGGGAATTAATCCTTCAAGTCAGGGTTATCATTTTGATCTCCTATAACCATCTCTCCAATGCAGTCTGTTTAGTTACCAGATTCTTCCCATCCCTCTATTATGGGTAGAGGGAAATCATGGGACACTTATTTCCTGTGTATATCTCATAAATGTATCTTGGGCTTCCAGTGTCACCCATCGCGTTTAGTAAACCAGGATCTCACAATTTAGGCTCTGACACTCTTCCCTCCTTGGCTTCTAATGATATGCTCTACAGTCCTTCAGTGACTGATGAGGATGTGTTCCTGTTATGTGGACTTAGTTTACATCTTACTTAAATGGCTGTTTGTTCGGAGACAAGTCTTTCAGACCCTATTTTATCTTTCAGCCAGGCACCATCTAATTTCTTCACCATACTTTTGCTATAACATACATTGTGTTCCCTTCCTGAGGGTGAATATTGAGCAGAGCCAAATTGTAAGAACAAATCGTTCTTAATGTGGAACTAGGATTTAGTGCAAGACCCAAATCTATTCCTGGATCTGTTTGTTTTTAAAATCTGCCTCTGGCTACCTTTACAGACCTCATTGTTCATTTATGGTGGGGAGTCTTTGTCAATCATCTCTCTCTGGGCACAAGATATTCCACTAATATTAGTATTGTCATTGATTAGCCCCATGATACTAATGTTTTATTAAAATCATTTTATTGGGGGCTCGTACATCGTTTTTCCCAATACATAAATACATCTACTGTGCCAAGCACCTTCGAATGTCTGCTGCTGTTATCATTCTCCAAATATCCACTTTTCCACTTGAGCCCTTGATATCAGCTTCCCATCCTTTCCCCTCTGTCCCTGCTCTCCCTCCCCCACCAACCCTCCATACTTTATGAATTATTATTGTTCTTTCATATCTTACACTGTCTGACCTCTCCCGCATCCCACTCCTTTGATGTCTGCCCTCCAGATAGGAGGTGATGTGTAGGTTCTTGTAGTTGGTTCTGTCTCTCTACCCGACCTGCTCTCCACCCATCCGATAGCTCCGCTCTCACCACTGGTCCCATCTGTCCTGGGTTCCCCATCTCTCCAGATCCCCTCTCTCCTAGTGTACCTTCTCCAGTCCAAATGGATTTGTAAGGTAGAATTGGGACCATGATAGTTGGGAGAAGGAAGCTTTCAGGAACTAGAGGAAAGTTGTAAGCTTCTTAACTGCCTCACTGCACCTTGACTGGCCTGTCTCCTCCCTGTGACTCCCCTGTAAAGGGGTGACCAATTACCCACAAGTGGGTCTTAGGTCCCCACCCTGCTCCCCCCCTCATCTGTAATGATGCGATTCTTGTTCTTGATGCTCGATACCTGCTCCCTTTGGCCCCTCTTAATCACACAGGCTTGTATGCTTCTTCCATGTGGGCTTTGCTGCTTCTCTCCTGAATGGCCCCTCGTTTATCTTCAAGATTTTGAGACTCCAGACACTTTATCATTTGGTAGCTGGGCACCATCTATTTCTTCCACTCAGTTTGCCTCTGTATCCATTTATTTTCAGCAATCATATTGGGAATCAACTGCTCCATTGATTTTGATTTTTGTTTTTTGATGCCTGATTCCTGATTGTTTCAACACCTCATGATCGCACAGGCAAGTGTGCTTCTTTTATGGTGGTCTTTGCTGCTTCTGAGCTAGATATCTGATTATTTATGCTCAAGACTTTAAGACCCCAGACACTGTATCTTTTGATAGCTGGGCACCATCGGCTTTCTTCACCACTGTTGCTCATGCTTCCACATGTCCTTAGTGGGTGCCTTGGGAAGATGCCCACGCAGTGATATGTTTTTTCCCTGTTTGACGCCTGTACCCACACTGGCTGGTGTGCTTCTTCTGTGTGGACATGGCCACTTCTCAGGTAGATGGTCTTTTGTTTATCTTCAGGCTTTTAAGATCCCAGACAATATATCCTTTGATAGCTGGGCACCATCAGCTTTCTTCACCACATTTACTCCTGCAACCATTTTACTTTAGTGATGGTATTGGGCCAGTGAGTATCATGGAATACCAGATTCATAGAACAAAGTGTACTTGCATTGAGGGAGCACCTGGGTGAGGGCCCAAGGTCCACTTGCTACCCCAGTGCTTATCCTATAAATATGTTTTTGAATTTATTCCCTCCTTATCATAATTATATTTATGTATGTACATGCCTATGTTTAGACATCTGCAAATGCCCTTTGCCTTCTAGTTCTTTTCTCTATTTCCTTCCATCTCCCTCCTGTCCCACCATCATGTTCCTCCTTCATTGGAGTTTCAGTACTTCCTCTCATTACCCTTGCTTAATCTCTACCAGACCTCCCACACCCTCCCTTCCACTGATTCCGGATCACTTGTTGTTCCTCCCATCCATGAGCCTGTCCATACCCCTTCTCCCCCTTCTGCCATGTCCCTCAGGACCCGTCAGATCCCTCATTCTCTCCTTCGAGTCTCTGACCAGGAGTGTTTCCTTCTTGATTTTTTTTTTGGGGGGGTCAGTCTGCAATGCTTCCCCATCATGTGACCCCCAAAATGTCCTGTGTTGCTGTCTGCTTCAGTAGGGAGCCAGAGTGACACATCTTGTTGTTTGTCCAGTCTTTTCTGAGATCCATTAGATCCCCAGAGAGGTGTAATCCTCTGAGCATCATGTGTCAGTGTGGGGACTGGATTAGCTCTCTTCCTCTTCCTCCTCTCTTGTCTTTCTCCCTGTGGGTGTGGCCTGCTGACCCCTTCCCCAAACTGTTCTCTGTCACACCCACTCCCAGGGTGGGGTCAGTCTGGCTCTGGTTGCATCTGGCCCTGTAGCTCTCTCTTTTCTTGCATCTTTCCATGCATCCACGCTGTCCTCATGGTTGGGTGCTTCGTGGTAGGGTCTGCTCGCCCACTCTGGCTTCTGTGGAGACAAGACCGGTGCTCTCCCCCTGGCTGGGTTAATGCCCTGTTTCCTCTGTTATCCTTTCACTTTTGAACTCCCTTTCCACCCCTCCTCCTCCCATTACTGTGTTACACCCAGCATGGTACTAATTTTTTAAAGCCCTATTAAGAAAGGGCTATTGGGCTAATGCAGGCTAACACCAGATCACAATACCTGAATTATTCACTTGTACAGAATCAATCCTTTCCTGAGTGGATGCTATTTATACCACATGAGGAGTTGGTTATCAAGGAAAATTTACTATAATATCTACTGACAAAGTCAGTTACAGGTTTGCTGGAATAATAGATATCTTAATACAGCATCTATGCAGTGAGTCAATAATTTTCCATCTACCACCATGTCAATACTTTTGGTATAGCTGTCTTCTGCTTCTTCAAACACCATGAATTTTCAGTCTTAAAACCTCAAGTTTGGGCTGAGCCCCGGTGATGTAAGTGGTTGAGTGCGGGACTGTGGCCTGCATGCTTGGCGGTTCAAATCCAGCGGTGGCTCTCAGGAACAGCACTGGGTAGCGCCCACGACCACCAGAGGCAGTGATGCCGCCCCCCCCCGCCCCCCAAAACACCTTATGTTTTTGGTTCTTTGATGCCTGATACCTGCTCCCTTGACATCTCATAATTTCATAGGCTGCTGTGCTTCTTTCATATAAACTTTGTTGTTTCTCAGATAGATGGCCGCTTGCTTATCTTCAAGATATTAAGACTCCCGACTCTATATCTTTCAATAGCTGCACACCTTTGACTTTCTTCACCACGTTTGCCTTTGCACCCACTTTTGTCTTCAGCAATTTTGTCAGGACGGGCTGGTGTGATCTTCCATGTGGGCTTTGTTGCTTCTCAGCTAGATGGCTGCCTGTTTATCTTCAAGCCTTTAAAAACCCTAGATGCATATCTTTTGGTAGCTGGCCACCATAAGCTTTCTTCGCCACATTTGCTTATGCACCTGCTTTGCCTACAGTGATTGGATACCAGGAGTTCAAAGTAGAAAGCAAGTGTTTTGAGAATGAGGAGGGAAACAAATATACAAAAGTGCCTGACACAATGGATGTTATATGTGGATTATGATAAGAATTAGATGAGGCCCCCAATATAATGATTTAATTACAAATAATAGGTTGATTAATGTGTTAAAGAAAAAGCCCTCAGGTTACAGGTGTGTTTGAGGTAGAGTCCAGTTCACCTCGCTGAGTTTTCACATCAATCCCTGTGGTGTGATCTTCAGAATATATCGTGTGCCTTGAAGATCCATGATTCTGTGACTGAGTGTAATATAGCACTTGGCTTGGGTCCCTGGTGTGCCCAGAAACTGGTGTCAATGTGGCTTATTCTGTACATATTACAGGGGATACACCCCATGTAGGATCCTTAAAAATATTCTTTGTCATTTTTTCTCTTCTTGGAGGTCAGTCCTCTTCTCTTTTCTACCAACAGACAGGCACTTGTATTCTCCCAGTTGTGTCTGCTTTCTTTCCCTCTCTTGACTTCACCTTCTCATAAGTATCCCTCTTCCCTCCCTTAGGGATGACGATCTGTCAGGGGGATGGATACCCATCATAACTTTGCATGGCATCCTTTCAGTAGTCGACATCTCCTCCCCTTCCTTTGACAATTTGATCCCGGTTGACATGGGGGGGCCTTCTGTCAAAGTGACTTGAAGCTATGTTTGGACTAATGATTTTCATGAGACTCTGCACAATGGATTAATTAGTGCTCCGTATTTTCTCTATAAATGTTTTTCCTTCTAGGTGTCCCTGTGCACATTTCTGCTGGACACCTTCGCAAGCTCCTGCAGGAAAGTTTTGATAATTCCACATCCATGTACCTCAATGTCAGTGACTTGATGGTGAAGGAAGATGTAAACTCTTGCTATGAACATGTGTGGACAATCTCCTGGCCCACCAAAATTGGGGATTTACCCATTTCCATCAGGGTATGTACCATCTTCCTGTAGATGGTAGGGATACTTGGTGCCTTTGAGCAATTTATGTGAAACAAAATGATGACAGAATTATACAAATAAAAACTGTTATGCACTGTGATTCTTGTTGGAATGCTCAAGACATGGGGTCCTGTAATCTTTTTTTTTCCTGGACATTTTTCAACACATTTTTTTTTGTGTGTGTCTCATATCCCTGATGAAGAAAGTTAAGGCCACCATCTTCTCTCCTAACTCAGTTTCTGTAGAGAAGCTGTTGGTCAGTGTCCACCATACAATAATGCTACAGCTGTGATTGAGCAATTTAAGCAGATGTGATCAATGTAGATTATCCTGGAGGCAGATGGCGCAGCAGAAGGAAGTTTGGAAAAGGATTTGCTGTCTTTGGGTAATGACAAAACCAGCTGCAGTTGCATATTTAGGGTTTTAAAAAATAAGCTACTGATCATCTAGCATCTGGTGATTATACAAGGGAGCCCAAGATAACATTTGACCCCAGTCATTTGGTTTTCAAACAAGACACTTGGGTGAAGAGCAAGGAAAGAGCGGGGCCTTTATGCTTATTTTTCACAATGCTCACATTTTTTTGCATTCTATTCTATTGTTTTGGTTTGGAAACACATATAAAATAGAGAGGAGCATAGAGACAAAATATTTCAACCTACAGAGAAAATTGATGCACTGTTTTTCTTTCGGTACTTTCAATAGCCAATCACACTAGTCTACTGGGCTTTCATTAGACTTTACTTACTATTAGATTTCTAGAGCTTAATCCTAGGTCACCCCATTTTCACTTTCCCAGATTCCTGCTTATCTCAAACAGAATATGTGTAATCATTTGCTTTGATCAAGGTTAGACTTTTGTTCCACGACAGAACTCACCAGAAATGTAACTGTCTCAGGTCTCCGATGAAAATCTTACTGGAGTGAGCCCCGCTGTAACAACTCGTGTACTTTACGATGGTGGAGTTTTTCTCGGGCCTATATTTGGAGACATGTTGGTTACTGCCAATCAGCACACTCAGGTAAGAGTGATGGGCTACCCAGAATGCAGGCCTCAGGTGAACTCAGTCCCTCACTGACTTGTCATATGGCCCAATTGACTTAGATCCCAAGAGCCATTTTTCCAGTCAGTACAGCAAGGACAATAACAGTTGTCCTTTTTGTACATTCACAGACCCCATAAAAACCCAACATTGGATTATCATAATAGCTATTGTATTATTATGGTACCAAGATAATAGAGAACTCCATAGATAATGTGGCTTATGCTAGTATGACTTATGCCTCCCTACAGTATACCTGGAGAGCACATAAGCTAAATTGACTCCTTTTCATTTTCAGATATCCTTTTTCTGCCCAGACTCCGATTATAAGACATCTAGTTAGAAAGCAAATGATTTCGGAACAATGATGGCAACAAATGCACACATGTGCTTGACACAATGGATGGATGTACAATTGTGCTAAGAGTTGTATGAGTCCCAAATAGAATGATTTTAAAAAGAAAAACGAAAACACTGCCAAGAATACAAACTAACAAATGGGAAAAATCCAAACGTCCTGCCTTTGAATTGACTCTGTCTCTTAGCAACCCTCTAAGACAGATAGAAAGCCTCCTCATCTTTCTCTCATGAAAGTGGCTAAGGGTCACGAGCTGCTGACTTTGCACCTAGTAGCCTGATGGGGAACCCTGACTCTATCAGGGCGTAAATTCAGATACCCCAACTGAGAACTGACCATTATCTATAATCTTGTGTCCTTATGAACAAGCTAAGACATCATCGGTAAAGCTGAAGTGTTCTTTATCACCTGTGCTACTCAGATTCCCCTCTTCTTTATTACTACTAGTCTTCTGTCAGTTGCTTTCGAGTCAACTCTGCCTCCCAGCACCTCCCAGGGCAGAGTAGAGCTGCTGTGGCCTTTGCAGCAGCAGACAGCTGTATATTTCTGCCATGGAGTGACGGGAGGATTTGAACAGTCTTTCAGTTAATAGCTGAACGCTGTGGACATCTGCGCCCCACCCCCCCACCGACTCCTTCCGTTCTATAAGTAAAGGCTCTTAACTTTAGTGTGTGTCTTAATCCTCCCCCACCTTTTTCAATTTAGAGAGAGGCAATTGTATCGTATCTACTTGACCTTCCTCATTTCCAAGCACAGTTAAAGGGAAAAGCAGAGTCTTTTCTTAGCAGCCCACCATTGTACTGTTGTGAGGTGCCCTTGAGGCCACTCCAACTCCTGGCTGCTCCAGGTACAGCGGAATGTAACAGTGCCCCATCTGGCACCATCCTCACAACTCTTCTTAGCATGGAATCCATTGTGTCAATGCACTTTATTCAGGGCCTTCCTCTTTTTTGCTGTCTTTTCACTTATGAAGCATGATCTTTTTTCCCAAGTGCTAGTATCTTCTCACAACATGTCCAAAGTATGTGAGACAAAGTCTCACCATCCGTGATTCGAAGGGACATTCTGGCTATACATCTTCCAAGACAGATTTGTTTGCTCTTTTTGCCATCCATGATACTTTAAATATTCTTCCTCAGCACCATAACTTAAGTGCATCAATAAGCATATGAGGTAATGAAAAGGCCATGCTTGGGTCAGACACAACTCAGTCCTCAGAATAACATCTTTGCTTTTCAACACTTTAAAGAGGCCTTGTACTGAATATTTACCCAATGCAATGTGTCTTTAAATCTTTTGATTGCTGCTTTCATGAAGATTAATTGTGCATCCAAGCAAGATGAAATTCTCAACAACTTCAATCTTTTCTATTGGTCCAGTTGTGAAGATTTTGGTTTTCTTTACACTGAGCTGTATTTCAGACCGAGTCTGAAATCCTTGAGCTTCATCATCAAGTGTGTCAAGTCCTCCTCACTTTCAACAAGAGAAGTTGTGCTACCTGCATATTGCATGTTGTGGTAGTTAAATAATTTCATGTCAGCTTGGTAAATAAGTGTGGGGTGGAGACTAGCCTGTCAGTCAAGTCACAGTCTGATCATGTTTTCTTGTGGATATGGCCTTCTCTTGAGGAGCCTGGGGATTTCCTTTCTTTCTTCCTGGAGGTGGGCCATAACCCTCTTTGCTTCACCTTCCGGCTGTTGAATCACTCAAAGACCTGGAGATGCCACATGGAGATGTGCACCAAATCTAAGATACTTCTACCACCATTGGACCCACAAGAATTTTCACCCACTAGCCTAGGATCATCCTGCATTTTGCTTCATTGCATATGCTGCATGAGTCTGAAGAGGAATTTATGGC
The DNA here is from genome assembly GCA_004026705.1 of Nesogale talazaci. Taxonomy (NCBI): domain Eukaryota; kingdom Metazoa; phylum Chordata; class Mammalia; order Afrosoricida; family Tenrecidae; genus Nesogale; species Nesogale talazaci. The sequence continues at coordinate 191,917 of PVJH01000520.1, read as the reverse complement.
CAGTTTTGGACTTCCAGGCTAATTTCAGACTTACTGACTTGATCTAGGCTGGGCAGGGATGTTTTCTTGATATCCAATTACTCTTTGATATAAAGCTTTTCCTTAAACATATGTATATGTTTATGATTGTACCTGGATTGGTTTCTCTAGTCTACCTGGTCTATCAGGGTTATAATAAGCATTTCTCCGATCCTGATATTGCATTCTTCTTCACAGCATCCAGCTTCTCTGATTATTTGGCCAGTATACAAATTGAATAAGATACAATCCTAATGCACACCTTTCCTGGTTTTAAACCATGCAGTGTTCCCTTGTTCTGCTTGCATAACTGCCTTTCTATCCATGCAAGATCCGCATAAGTACAATGAAATGCTCTGGAATTCAGATGTTAGCAAAGACATTCTTTATTTCACACCTTTTTTAAAAAATAATTTTACTGTGGGCTCTTACAGCTCCTACAACATTCAGTGCATCATTTGTATCAAGCACTTTTGCACACATGTTGCCACATACATTTCCAAGCATTTTCCATTTGAGCCCTTGGTACAAGCTCCTCTTTAAAAAAAAAGACTCCCCTTTCCCCTCCCCCCTTTTTTTTAATGAATCATTTTATTGGGGGACCATACAATTCCCATCACAATCCCTAACATCACTTGTATGCAGGCCACTTTTACACACCCATTGCCATCATCACTCTCAAAACATTCTCCCTCCCTCCAGGACCCCATTATCAGCTCCCTATATTACCCTTCCTCCCCCCCTTCTTCTTGAACCCTTAGTAATTTACAAATTATTTTTTTCATCCTGTACACTATACAATATGCCCCAACACTCACTTCCCTGTTGTCCATGTCCCAGAGAGGAGGCTAAGTGTAGATCCCTGAAGTTGGTTCTCCCTTTCTATTCCTCCATCCCTCCACCCTCCTGGTATTACCACTCCTATTACTAGTCTTGATGGATCATCTATCCTAAGTTTCCCATGTTTCCAACTTCACTGTACATCTCCTGGTCTAGCTGGATTTATGTGGTAGAATTGGGGGTCATGATAGTGGGTGGGAGGCAGCATGGGAACTAGAGGAAGGTTGCATATTTCATAGCTCCTACTCTGTATCTTAACTGTCTCATCGTCTCCTTGTAACCCCTTCGCAAAAGGATGTCACCTCACCTATTGATGGGCTTTGGGTCCCCAATCTGTACTCCCCCTCATTAATAATAATATAATTTTAGCTCATTGATTCCTGACACCGGATCCCTTCACCACCTCATGATCATACAGGCTGGTGTGCTTCTTCCTTGTGGGCTTTATTGCTTCTGTTTACTCAAGCTTTTAAGACCCCAGACGCTATATCTTTTGGTAGCCAGGCATTATCAGCTTTCTTCACCACATTTGCTTATGCACACATTTGTCCTCAGCGATCATATCAGGAAAGTGAGCATGCAATGTTATGCTTCTTAGTTCTTGAAGCCTGATATCTCATCGCTTTGACACCTCATGATTCACAAGCTAGTGTGCTTCTTCCATATGGGCTTTGTTGCTTCTGAGCTAAAGGGCTGCTTGTTTACTTTCAAGTCTTTAATCCCAGATGCTCAATCTTTTGATAGCCGGTTCCATCAGCATTCTGCGCCACCTTTGCTTATGCACACATTTGTCTTCAGTCTTCATGTCGGAAAGGTAAGCATCTTGGAATGCCAATTTAATAGAACAAAGTGTTCTTGAACTGAGGAGATACTTGAGTGGAGGTCCAATGCCCATCTGTTGTCCTACTACTAACCCTATAAGTATACACATTAATCTCTTTCCCCATCCTCACTTATAAATATATGCCCCTATGTACATACCTATATTTGAACCTCTATAAATGTTCATTATCCCCCAGTTCGTCCTCTATTTCCATTTGCTTCCCTCTTATCCCACTATCATGCTCACTCTCCATTTGGGTTTCACTATTTTTTCTCTGTTACATTAGTCTTAATCAATCCCTATTGGCCTTCTCTCACCCACCTTGTCCCTGCATTTGTATCAATTGTTATTCTTTTTTTCCTGGGCTGGTCGACATCACCACCTTTCCCTCCCTCCCCCTCTTCAATGTCCCCTACCCTGGAACCATCAGTCCTGTCATTTTTGCCTCCAATGTCTTTGTCCAGTCTATCTTGTCTAGATAGACCTGTAGAGGTAGCAATATGTACAAGAAAGGTCTCCTAAAATGGAACAACTTAAGCAAATAAAACAATGATAACAACAGCAAGAAACCCCCTCAATTTACTATACAATATGTAACAGAATAATAAAAATAATAGCAATATAAAAACCTGTATAAAGTTCAAGGTTTGTAGTTGACCTCCTAGCGTGACCCCTGGTTGAGTCGGATGGGGTGCCAATACCCTGGCCCCAAAGTATATCCTTGACACTCCATCTGTGACTCTACACTCTGTTGCACACTCTTAGTGCTTTGCATTGTCACACCCGTTTTTTAAGGTAGCCCAGACCTCTGGCAGCTCCTTGTCAATTTACTGTTGGAGGATCTTCAGCAAAATTTTGTTCTATATTTTGTTTTGCTCTTATTTTAGAATTTGCTCATTTTGTTGAGACACCTTTCTTTGAAATGAATACAAACATGCATTTCATTTAGTCAGCTGGTCAAGTAGCTGTCCTAAAAATATCCTGGAAAAGAAATGAGTGCTTCCAGTGCTTCATCAGCTTATTGACATTTTTCAATTCCTGTTATTGCATCAATTCCTGGAGCCTTGACTTTGGACAGTGCTTTTAGTCTCTTAAACGTCTTCCTTCATACCATTGGTTTTGCTCTTATGCCTTCTCTTGAAATGAATGAGTTCTTTTTGGTACAGTGACTCTGTGTATTCTTTCCATCCTTTTTTATCGCTCCCACATCATTCCATATTTGCCATAGAATTTTTCAGTTTTGCACCTCGTGGCTTAATTTTTTTGTTCTTTCAGTTTAAGGCATATGGTATATTTTCTTCCTTTTTGTTTTTCCAACTCTAGACCTGTGCACATTTCATTATAATATTTTATTATGTTTTTTTGAGCTGTCCTTTTAGATATTGTGTTCAACATTTTTATATTTAGTACATCATTTAATACATTTAATACATCATTTGTATAAGCATATTTGTATACATGTTGCTGTATTCATCTACATTATCTACTTGAACCCCTCCAGCATAAGCTCCTCTTTCCCTCTTTCCTCTAGTTCTTTATTTTTTTCATTTTAATTTCCCATATTTCCCCTTCCCCATTCTCCTCCCCCATGAACTTCCAATAACTTACAAGTTGTTATTACCTCTTCATATCTTACGCTGTATAGTGTATCACTTCACTCATCTCCTCTCCCCCTGTTGTCCACATCCCAGAGAGGAGGTCACATGCAGATCTGAGAAATTTGTTCCCCATTTCTACTGCACCATCCCTCCACCCCTCAAGTCACCACTCCCCACTAGTCTCAAGGGATTATCTATCCTAAAATCCAAGTTTTTGACTCCAATGTGCATCCCCTGGTCCAGCCAAATCTGTCTGGCAGAATTGGAATAGTGATAGTCAGTGGGAAGAAGCATTTGAGAACATTTCATTGCTACTACACTGCACCTAGACTGGCTCATCTCCTCACATAAATCCTCTGTAAGAGGATGTCTCTTCACTTATTGGTGGGCTTTGGGTCCCCAATCTGAACTCCCCCTCACTAATAATGATATATCTCTTAGGTCTTTGATGCTTGATACCAGATCTCTTTGATACCTCATGGTCATACATACTGTTATGCTTCTTCCACGTGGGCTTGCTTCTTAGCTAGATGGCCACTTATTCACCTTTATGTCTTTAAAACCACAGATGCACATCTTTTGATAGCCATACACCATCAGTTTTCTTTACCACATTTGCTTATGTACATATTTATCATCAGTGATCATATCAGGAAAGTGAGCATATAATGTTATGATTATTAGTTTTTGAAACCTGATAATTGATGCCTTTGGTATCTCTTAGTCCCATAAGCTGTTGTACTTCTTCCATGTGGGCTTTGTTGCTTCTGAGCCAGATGGCCACTTGTTTACTATCAAGCCTTTAAGAGCTCAGACATACATATTTTGATAGCTGAGGACCATCAGCTTCCTTCACCATATTTGCTTATGCACACATTTGTTTTCTGTGATAGTGTCAGGGAGATGAGCATTATGAAATGCCAACTTAATAGAACAAAATATTCCTGCACTGAGGAAGTACCTGATTGAGGTCCAATGCCCATCTGTTGTCCTAATTCTAAGCCTATAAATATATGCATATTGATCTATTTCCCCTTCATCATATAAATGTATGTACCTATGTATATGCCTGTATTTAATCTCTATAAATGCCCCTTACTCCCCAGTTCTTTTCTCTATTTCCCTATACCTCCTCCCGTCCCACCATCACACACAATGTCCATTTGGGTTTCAGTATTGTCTCTCTATTACATTAGTCTTAATCAATCCCTATTGGACCTTCCACACCCACCCACCCACCACTGATCCTGAACCACATGCTACTCCCCCCATCCCTGGAGCAGCCAAAAGTCCCCCTGCTCTACATCCACCCTGGTACCAACAGTCCCATCATCCCCAACCTTAGACCGCTCATCCATCCCACCCCATCCAGATAGAGAAAATAACATACTCAAAAGAAGGGCATCCTATAATGAAGCTAACAAAGAAAAGAAAGCAGTGAAAACATCAACAACCCCCCTCCCCCAATATCCAACATATAAATATACGTGCAAGAGTACAATAATAATAACAATATAAAATCCTACAAATAGTTTAAGGTCTGTTCATTGACCTCCAGGAGTGTCTCCTGGTTGAGTGGGGTGTTCAACTCTTTTACTTCATCATTTTTTTCCAAGTACCTCAGTGATTCTATGAATAAGAGCTAATTTAGAGTCTCTTACAGCATCCACTTTAGTTCTTTCTTTTTTTACCCTCTTTGTAATGACCTGTTGCTTACTGCATGAATAATGCTCTTGATGTCATCCGACAGACACTCAGGGTCTGCCAATAGTATTCGAAACAGCAAATCTGTTCTTGAGATGGTCTTGAAATTCAAGTTGAATATAATACATCCTAGGCCCCAAACACCCCAAACCCAATATACCCTCTGGTTGTTCTTGGGATCCATTTATTATGTCTAGACTTGCTGTAACCCCACATGACAAAGTAGGAGTGCCCCCCCTCCCCAAGAGTCTCTTGTCTGTAATCCTTGTAGAAGCAGGTGTGTCTCTCTGAGTGCCAATGAGTGGGCTTGAACTATCAACCTTTTGAATACCTAACAGAAATTCTTATGTAGACATGTAGTGAAGTTATAAGGATGACCTCTGCTTCATTGGCATTTCCCAGTTAAGAAACTACTTGCTACAAGTTCTCAGCTCTTATTAAAAATATAGGGCATTAATTAAACCCTTGTGCAGCTTTAATTACATTAAATTTACTTCCATATAAAACAGAAAGGTAACTTATTAAAGGTTTAGCATATTTAATTGAAGAAATGCCAGGTTTCAGTATCTACCATTATTTTAATAAAGCTTGATATGTTTTAAGCCATTTATTATAATTTAGATTTTATTATGAAGAAATAAAAGAGCTGAGGATAAGTAAATCAATGACACATTTTAATTTCAGAAAATTGCACAGAAGTATTTTATGAATACCTTAGTGCGTATGGAGTGTATACATTTGTTTTTAATTCTTTTGCGTGTTTCAGGTGGCTGTGAGAGTCAATGATATACCGGCTCATTGCTCAGGTTCCTGCTCTTTTCAGTACCTGCAGAGCTCAACTCCCCAGATCCACTCGGCATGGTATTCTGTTGGTATGATATATGGTTTGTGTTGGGAGGAAACTTTAGGTTTAGGGTAATATTGTTAGAGGTTTTATTAGTCTGGGTGGACAAACATCCTTCTTCTACTTATGCCCTTAGTAGCAGTTCCCCATATTCCTCCCCTCCCCTCTCCCCTTCTATCATGAACCCTTCATAATTGAAAAGTTATCATTATTTTGTCATTCATACACTGTCTGATGTGTCCCTTCACCCATTTCCCTATTGTCTGTACCACCAGAAGTTATATGTAGTTCCCTGCAATTGATCCCCACTTTCTACTCCACCTTCCCTCCACCCTCTGGTATCACTACTCTTCCCACGGGTCCTGAATTCCCTATATTCCCTGCTTCAGTGTATATCCTCAGGTGTAGCTGGATTTGTAAGGTAGAATTGGGATCATAATAGTGGGAGGAAGAAGCCTTAAAGAACGAAAGGAAAGTTACATATTTCATTGTTGCTACACTGCACTCTGAATGACTTGTCTCCTCTGTAAGGGGATGCCGCTTCACCTACTGATGGGCTTAGGGTCTCCAATCTGTACTCCCCCTCATTTATGATAATATAACTTCTAGTTCTTTGATGTCTGATAACTGAGCCCTTTGATACTTTGTGGTCATGCGGGCTGGTGTGCTTCTTCCATGTGGGTTTTGTTGTTTCTGAGCTAGATGGCTGCTTGTTTTCTTTCAAGCCTTTAAGACCCCAGACACTATATCTTTTGATAGACAGGCACCAACAGCTTTCTTCACCACTTTTTCTTATGCACATATTTGTCTTCAGTGATCATGTCAGAAAGGCGAGCACCATGAAATATCAGTTTAATTGAACAGAGTGTTCTTGCATTTAGGAAGTACTTGGGTGGAGGTCCAATACCCATCTGCTGTCTTAATACTAACCCTATAAGTATATGCACATAGATCTGTTTCCCTATAATCATATATAAATCTGTTTATCTAGTATATGCCTATCCTTAGAGCTCTATACATGTCCTTTACCCCCCAGTTCTTTCCTCTATTTTCTTTTACTTTCCTCGTGTCCCAGTATCATGAAAGTGCTTTATATAAAAGAGTAATTGGATATTAAGAAAATATCCCAACCCAGTCCAAATCAAGTCCATACATTCAATATTTGCCCATTTGTCCGATACCAGTCTATAAAATCCTCTTCAGACTCACACAGCATATTCAATGAAACTGAGTGCAGGAAGATCACAGGCAAGGGGGTGGAAGGTCTTGTGGATTCAGTTGTGGTGGAAGCATATCAGTGCTGGTGTGGGTCTCCACATGACTCCTCCAGCTCCAAGGATCTGGTTCTCATCGGCATAGCTACATGTGGCTTGTCAACAGGAATGTCTTGCAGGGAGAGTGTATCTAGCCTCCAGTGAGTTATTTATCTCCTTAGTGTCTCCAAATGATGGTCAAGCTGCATCCTGATTGTCAGACTAGATGCAAACCCTTTACAAGTTAATAGGAGGTTATATAACTGCCACAAAGGACATGTATCTGGTGATGGGACAGGTGGAAGATCATCACTTTATGAAGTTCAGGTAGAGTGATGGAAGCCATAGAAAATGTTTTGTTTTGCTTTTTGTTTTGCACTCAACTTATAGATCAAAGATCAGCAGGTCAGCAATTCAGAACTGCCAGTGTCTCCATGGGAGAAATAAGCTGGCCATCTTCTCCCGTATAGATTATAGCCTAAGAAACCCCTATGGGCAGTTCTACTCTGTCATGTGGGTTTCTTCTATGAGTTGAAATGAACTTGACAGCACCTAACAATCATAATAAAAGTGATCATATGGTCATGAAATGGAAAGAGACCAGGGGACTATTGATGACGTAAAATATCCTTTTGCTCCTTGTTCTGAATTCTTCTTTATTTGATTCTGGTTTCAGTTCCTGTTGAGCTGGGATCGCTCATGACTAGTTTGAGAAAATGATAGGTGAGGGATAACTAATCCAAATAAATGCAGATGTCCAATATTTGAGTTTGCATTCAGATCCCTAAGTCCCAGGAACACACACACAGAGAGAGAGAGAGAGAGAGAGAGAGAGAGAGAGAGAGAGAGAGAGAGAACATTGGATATTATCATCTGGTCTCTTAAAAGGTGTGACATCATGGAGAGATGATTCTGTTTGTTTGTTTTTCCATTTTTTAGATGATGACATCAACCTACTGGTTTATATCACTGGAACTGGTTTCTCTGATGACTCCCAGGCTGTTCAGTTTACAGTGAACAAAACAAGTTGCCAAGTGATTTTCTCCAACCTAACATGTGTGGTCTGTCAGATGGGCATGCTGCCAGTTGGAGTGCATCAGCTTGCAGTGTTGGTGAGGCCCTCTGGTCTTGCCATCAACACTAGTGGAGAAGGCCTCTTCTTACATTTGGAGCCCAGGCTGGATGCTATGGAACCTTCCAGAGCTGCAGAGATTGGTAATCAGGGGGAAGATATCACATTTCATCTGCCCCCCTAACACCAGCCTCTGGCCAACATGCTGGAATTGTGTTGGGCCCTGTGATAAATTCTGAATCCATTATGATTCATAGCTATTTGTTCTCTGCCATCAGCATGTACTAATGAACAACAGACACTTGGTCCCTTCAGCGAACTTATTTGCCACATAGAGGATCATAGTTTGGCTGGAAATGCCATGCATAGCTGCATTAGTCACTGAGTCAGCAGGACTATTTAGTCTAGGGGAGATAACCCAGGATTGGGTGTGAAGGGATTTGCTTGGCTTTTATTCTCCACCAAGTTACTGCTGTAGAAGTCATTTTCCTAAGGAATGAAGCAGATAGCCATATTATCATTTACTGAACACTTCTTCTCAATGCTGGAAACTCCCTAAGGGTGGATTTATTACCACATTCTCCAGATATGATCTTGCTAGTTCCACAAGGTGAATCATTTGCCCCAAAGTTTCACAATAGAAAGAGGTAGCACTCAGACACAAACACTAAGAGTGATGACACCATGCTCTTGTCTGTTCTATAGGACCATCCTCTTTTACTCAGACAGGGAGCCTAAAATAGCTTGACTTGCTTTTGTGGAAGCCTTCTAGTTTTGTGAGAGATTAAATTGAGCCAATGTTAAACTGGTGGGAGGGTCAAGGTTAAATTGAGAGGAACCCCACTTGCAAAGGGAAAACATTGACAGCTGTGACATGGAGGGTCTGCTCAGAATAAGCTCCATGTATAGGGGGGGGCTTCACAAATGGTGGTTCCCTGATGTACACTTGGACAGATGCTCCATTGACACACAAAGTCGACTCCCATTTGAGTTGCAGAAAATTGGAGGGCTTGTCTTGCTAATATTTAGTCCTATGGGCAGATCTCAATGCTGTGAAAAACTGGGAGCTCTCCACGACTTGCTGTTTTCTGAGAAGCAGGACCAGTTAAAACTGACCCAGTGGGACTGCAAGAATCACAGGAACACTCAGGAGTATGCTTTCTAAATAAAACATACTCTCTTGGAGCATTAAACTCTTTCCCTTAACTTCTGAATTACTCCCCTCTCCCTGGTGGTGACTGTTGTGGTTTATTCTGTTGTTCAGAGACCTCCAGCTGAAAACATTATTTAAAACTGTATGTTCTGGTCACATTTTGTATAAAGGAGTGATTCATCTCTGAATTCACTTGACCTAGAAGAGTGAAATAAGATATCCACCCCACCTTGTCACTATGCATAAATCCACAGCAGCACTTGCTCTTATTTCTTGGAAATTTGAGGAATGAGCCAGGTGATATGTGGTACTCAGAGTAGAAGGGCATTGCTCATATTAGCTTAAAAATTATTGCTTTGGGTTCAGGGTGTATGATAGTGTTTTTTATGAGACTTATGAGGTGATTTGATTTACCAAATTATCTTTGTAGTTCAGGCCACACAAACCTTCTTCAGCTTCCACCCCTCTCCATAATAAGCCCTTAAGGGAAGGCAAGTTGCCTCAGTTGTTAAAACTCAGCTAAATACCAAGACCTTGGCAGTTTGAACTCACCAGCCACTGAAAGGGAATGAAGAAGCTGTCTGCCTCCCAAAGCGTCAAAGTCTTAGCAACCCCATGGGGAAGATGTATGTTGTCCTATAAGTTCACTATGACTTGGAATCAGAGTGATGCCAGTGGGTTTGAGGCAAGGGCATGCAAGTGTCCAAGTTCTTATCATATGCCCCATACAGAGTGCCCTGCTCCAGTGGAATAACCAACTCCCCACATTTTCCCAGAAGTGAGGGATTTCCCAGGACATGAGACTTTGTAAACTAGGAGATTTCTAGGCACATGAGACAAGGAGGCTACACTATTAGGTTGTTGTTGCTGTCAGGTACCTTCCAGCCCATTCCAACTTATAGGGACACTGTGGGCCACAGGATGAAACACTGTCCTCAACCCCCATCAACTGCTGCATTTGAACCCGTTGTTCCAGCTACTCTATTAGTCCAAATCTCTGAAGGTCTCTCTTTTTGCTCAGACCCTCTACTCTACCATTTAGGATCCCTTTCTACAAAGACTGGTCCCTCCCAATAACAAGCCTGTAGACTCTGAGACAGTCTCACCATTCTCTCTTCTAAGGAGCATCCTGGATGTTCTGTATATTGAATAATATAGTGCAGGGATTCCACAGTCTGGGAAGATTATGCATCTTACCACTCAATCTTAGCAAAAGGTACACCTTGATTATTTAGCAAGACTAAGTAGAAAGGAAAAGAGATAGGACAAGATTTGTCTGCCATTCCTTTTGTTACTGAATTTAAACTTGCCCCACATAATTCCCTTTCTGCTTTACAATTTCAGCTAGTTCAATAAGATCACACTGCTTGCACTCTGAGCTATGTGCTAAAGACCTTGCTATACAAAGTGTGATTCTGCACCCGCAGGATTCCATCTCCAAAGGGGCTTGGTAGCAATGCAGTGTTTCAGTCCCTTGTTCCCTTCTTGACTTTGCATTGTATAGTGTAGGTTTGCTATGAGTTGCCTTGACTCTATGACAATGGTATTAGGAGTGTTAGAGAATCAGATCCATCCAGGCTTCCTAGCAGGGAAATTACAGGATGATTTAGTACCAACCACATCATATCCTATCTTAATTCTTGGGGTTGTCATTTCACCCATCCACATTCTCTCAAAAAGTTTCCAGTGGGTTTTGAAATGTTCCTTTATACACTGATGTTTTTTGGAAAATAAGCCTTTCCTCCCCATTCTTGGACATAGTACCTATTTAGTAGTCTCTATTGTACCCCTTTGGGGAGATGGTAGACTAAAATCCTTTCCTTTATCAGTAATCCGTAGGGCTTTGGGTTCACATTGGGTCTCCATCAGAGGTGATTAGAGTTTTACATGGCTCTGCTCTCTCCCAAGGGGAAGTTGGTATGACTGGAGCCAGTTCACTTGTTACCCAACTTTGCAGGGAGGATAGTGGTGTTCCTTCACTGGTCAGAAAAAATACCCTTAATGCAATGGATGTGTTTGGTGTTTTCAGTCACTTTATGAGAGGACTTCAAAACAGTCTAGAAAATTTCCATTACTATACTAGCATGTTGCCTTTGTTGGGTCCCCTTGAGTCTATTTCTCACCAAAGGTGTCATAATTTGACAGAGTAGAACCACCCATTTATATGAAGGTATTTCTCCCATGAAGCCCTTTGGAGAGCTCCAATGCCCAACCTTTTGGTCAGCAACCATGCACTTAACCAAGTTGATCCTTCAGTGCCATTTGAATTTGAGGTGTTGAGTGAGGGAAAGGAGGAGCTGTGAGCTGAGGATAAATAGCAAAGAGATTTGTTTTTAACTTGGACTCTGACTCAGAACTCACTGTCTTCTCTACAATGATGCTCCTTTGTGCTTGATTTCTTGGAAAAGAACACTCTGGGGGGACTGGCAGGGACAGTACTTTAAACTCTAGGGCAGGAAGAGTTTGCAGAAGCATTCTGTTTACCTTTATGTTTCATTTTTAAATAAAAGAATGTCTGGGGAGGTCTTGCTGCCCCTTTGTCCGTCTTGTCACCATTTCTCTCCTTGTATAAGGTTAGCTTTAGGTTTAATTTCAGCCTTTTCCTGTGCATGAACATTGTCTTTTGTTTTGACTCATTGAGAGGATTCATGTTTTATTAATTTGATTTCACCTCTCTTGGGGATGCTTAATTAACCCCCACCCCCCGCGCCTGTCAGACTGTGGATTCCATCTGGAAATATATCTTTTGTTACAGGAGGACTCTGGGCCACTATCCGAGGCTCTGGTTTGGAAGGGGCTAACTTGGTGTTTTTCGGGTCCCAATCTTGTGCCGTGAACATCAACATGAGCAATTCACAAAGAATCCAATGTAAAGTTCCGCCCCGGGTGAGTGGAATTCTCTGGCATCACTTTCCAGTGGGATGGATTACTATTATTAAAACATAGCATAACACTTTGAGTGAATCACTTCTTGGAACAAGATTAACTGACTTAACCTCTCATCATGAAAATATGTTTGTATTTCCTGTCTTGCTGTGAAGTGGGGAACCCCTCCCTCTAATGGGGCTTGTAATTAACATTAATTGCTTAAAAAAAGAAAGAAAGACAACCAGGCACTTCCAGTCCACAATATTATTGAGTGTCATATAGAATAAACACATTCATCTAGTGCACATCCTGGGTGTGTGTTCCCAAGATTCACTCATCTTAGAACTTTATCCTTTTCTTCAACAAACAAACAAGCAAACATCTTTAGTTTTCTCTGAGGGTATGTGGACTCAGAAACCTCCTATCACCCCTACTGCCTCTTGTAACCAAGTCCCAGGGCTCTCCCTTTTCTTTTTAGTTCACTCATAGCCCAGTAAGGGATTTTTTTGGTGGCATAATGGGTTAGGCTCCTAACAGAAAGTCAGTAGTTTTAAGCCATCAGCCACTCTATGACATACAGATGAGACTGTCTGCTCCTAGAACCATTTACAGCCTGAGAAACCATCTGGCCCAGTTACACTCCATCCTTTTAGGGTAGCAATGAGTCAGCATCAACTAGACTAGGTGGTTAGTAAGGGAGTTGAATCAGAGATCTTCCTGGGACGTGCTGCAAAAAGTCACACCCACAGCTACAGTGTCACTTTCTCTTAAGAGTTGACTCCAGGGTTATCAACACTTCTAGCAAGATCATTTGCAGAGATTTGTAGCAGTTATTAGCAGGCTCATGTTCTATCTTTATTTCCAACACTTTTTCTCTTCCTATTTTTCTCTGGCTCTGGGAGAGAGTGTGGTGTTAAGCTCACAGACAAATAAGTCAGCTACCTTGGGTTTAAAAACCAGCTCCACTATTTACCAACAGTGTGCCACTATCTCCTGCATTTATAAATAGGGCAAAATTATTATACTCACTAATATTTGAGAAGTGCATGGAACAGTGCCTACGACTTTTAAGTGAAGCACATATATAAATAAATTTATAAATAAATAAATATGTATCACTTAAAAGTCTTAGACACTGTCCTATGCACTTCTCAAATATTATATGTACTTGTTTTCCTACTTAGCCAAGGTATTGGTTTCCATGGAAAGCCACCCATAAGAACTTTTTAGAACCTTTTGTGTAGAAACAAGTCATCAGTGGATTAGCAGGATCTCAGAAATGTCATGTAAGTTTAGCTCCTTGTGATCTCTGAGGGCTGTCTCTTGAACAACTGAAGTTCCCCTGGGAGGGAGCATTCAGAATATTCTTTGATCACCGGCTCCACATTTGAATCTCATCTAGCTCCTTAAATGTTATGAAACGTTAGCTTCTACATGTAAACTGCAACAATTCTGATATATGGCAGTGCTGCCATTTGTTTAACCAGTTCCCTACTATTGGACATTTAGATAATTTACAAAATTTCCCTATTGTAAACAATAGGACTTTGATCATTCCAGTGATACACTGTGGATTACACTTATTGTCTCAGGATAAATTAATCTAAATTCTAAAACTTGTGCAACATGGGATGCAGTTGTCGGAAAGTCTTGGTTTATCCTTCCTCTCACATTATGCATATGTCTGATTGCTGGGACTCTGGCCAACCCTGGATAGTATCATTTTAATATGTATTTACCATTATAATGAGTAGCATCTATATTGTTTGGATTTTTAAATTTTTTTACCAGAGAAGACGCAAATTAAGGAAGCATATTTTATTTTGATCAAAGAAATACATGCAAAAAGAGTTAGAAATATTAAACCAATCTTGCTCTTCCACCCTCTTCATCCTTCCTCAAGGCTCCTTTTAGAAACAAGCACTTCTAGTTCTTTTGAATATAGTTATTGTATCCTTTTTGTTAAATAAATATGCTGAGTTGACATTATCATAACTATTTAAATGATACTGGCAGTACCAGTTGATTTTTTCCCCTAAAAAGCTTTTGTTTTCTTATGTTATTTTCCTCAAATTCCTCTCCCACCCAGAATGTATTCCTTAAAATAAAACAATCTTTCATCATTTAAAAAGTTTCATTATGTCAATCGCTTTTTTCACTTGAAGAAGCTCATCCTCCTGCTCCACTCTGGATTGGTTGCTTGTAGACTTATTCAAATTTCTCCTTCATATTTCCCTTTGTCGAGCTGGCAGAGTGATGGTATATTGGCCACTTCCATAGTTTATGAGTTGGTTATAAGTTGGGCTGCTAACTGCAAGGCCAGTGGTTTGAAACCACCAGTTGTTCCTCTGGAGAAAGATAAGGCTTCTACTCTTGTAAATATTTCATTTCAGAAATCCATTGGGGTAGTTCTATTCTTTCCAATAAGGTCTCCAGGAGTCAGGATCCATTTGATGGCAGTGAGTCAGCCTTATAAGACATTCTAAGAAAGAATATGGTGAAGGAAAATTTCTGAGTACTCACATGTCTGAAAGTATTTTCATACTTGATAGATTATTTAAGTGAGAAAATATATTTATTTGAAATTGGCATTTGGGACAGGTCAAAGATGATTGAATGTTGTCAATTTGATATGATTCAACCATTATATGACAATTATTTCCCCCTCAGAATTTTAAAAGCACTTATCCTTTAGCATCCAATATAGCTACTAAGCTTCCATGTAATTCTGATTTTCAGTCCGTTCTGGGTCTCCTAGACAATCCTCCTGTTCAGTAACTTACCAGAAGCACTCACAGACCACAGAAAAACTCACACTGATGCTTTGTTACAGTGGAAGGATGCTGAGGACCAGTCCCAATGGGAAGAGCACTCAGGGCAGGGCTCAGGAGGCAGCATGCACATGCTTGCCTTCCTCTGGTGGACTGGCATGAACAAGAACAGCAACAGCAAAGCAAACTTACTGCCATCAAGTCAATGCTGACTCATAGTGCCCCCTCCCTGCCCAACCCTCAAGGGTTTCTGAGACTGTAACTCTTCACTGGAATAGAGAGCCTAGCCATTCTCCCACAGTGCTGGTGGTGGTTTTGAACTGCTGACTCTGTGGATTGCAGCATAATGAGCAACCTCGACTCTCCAGCTGATGTATATAGAGAGTGTTAATTTCTCACAGCAGTGACAGTGGCAGCTTACATGAGTATTGCAAACTCAGGATGTCCATCTGAACCTTGATGTCTAGGATTTTCATTATGGGTCTATCATGTAAGCACAGGGAGCCCTGCCGTGGTGTTGGGTAAGCATTGGCTTCCTACCTCTGAGTCAGCTGTTCAAACCAAGCAGCCTCAGGAGAAAAGATGGAGCTATCTGCTCCTGTAAAGGTTTACAGGTTTGGAAGCATCATGTAAGATGTCTATGAGAAGAACTCAAGCCATAGCAGTGGGCTTGCTTATTTTTCGTATTATCAGTCACATAAGCCTGGGTGACCACTTTCATGGTTGACTGTAGTCTCCAGCACCCCCTCCAGAGATTCAGCTGATACCCCATGGCCCAATACCCCAAAATACATAATATCCCTAGTATTGACTTTGGAGGGTGGCTTAATGTTACTCATTAAACAAAGGCATTCTTTCCAAGCAGATTTAGAGATTGCCTTGCAGGAGCTGATCAAGGGCCAGGCATTCCTGTGGACAGGGTTAACCTTTTACTGCCCATCAGGTAACTTGCATTTTTCTCTCTGCAAATGCTAAAGACTCTCTATTTTGACAAGGATACACTTTGGTAAGAATCTTATTTATTATGATGAGCATTGGTTGGGCTTTTTATCTGGTATCTTGTGTCCCTCAGTTCTGAGACCTTTCCTTTCCTCTAGAATACATGTTCAAACATCCACTGAGAATTTGTGATTTCTCTCTTCTATGCTGTAACAAACATGGAGTTGGCACTAGTTGGAGTCCCATCAAGAAAAAATGTTTGATTTTTTTGTTTTGTTTTGTGTTCATTACACATTGTTCTGTCTCCCCCCCCCCACCAATTGAAGTATTGAAGTAATTATCTCTTACTTACCTGATTTGTGTATTATGCACATAAATTCCTTGTCAAAATTTCAGTTATTTTCATCTTATTGTTTTGCTTTTCAGTGTTTAGTACATTTTGAAACAGCATCTTTTTTTTTTCCTGTAAGTGACAGGTGGGGTAAAGAAAGGTTAAATGGGTTTTGAACAGGTAAATATTTTCATGTTATGTTTCTTGAACGTGGTGATGACTGAGGATTGAGTAGATGTCATGAAGTGTCTCATGAGGGAGAGGTCAAAGGATTCTCAAATTTCAAGTCCAAATTGTCATGGGTCACAAAATAAATGGTTGAAAGAAATTGAAGAAAATAGATACAGACTATTCATAAAGGATCTTTCTTCTCTCAGAGGTTTAGATGATAGCTGGAAATGCTACAGGTGTAGAAGTTACATAGGTCGAGAGTAACATTTAGGAACTTATATGCTGGTTCACCATAGGGATTCTATAAATCATGCTTAACTTGAATCCAAATGGATGGATTAGCTACAAAAGCTAGTGATGAAGAAATTGAAGAATCCTACCAATGCCCTCAGTCTGAAAGTGATCAAACATGCAATCAAACTTCATCGATAATTATTGGCTATTAGAATACAAATGTTGGAAACAGGAAGGAATAAGCATTGGAAAATATGGCTTTTGTATAAGTGAAGCTGGAGACTACATGATAGCGTTTCCCAAAACCAATGACTTGTCTATAGCAAATATTTTTTCTAACGACACAAACAGTGAAAATACACATAGACTTCTCCAAATGAAATACACAGGCATCAAATTGACTACACCCCTGGCAAGAGACGATGGAGAAGCTCAATATCAACAGCTAAAATCAGGCAGGGGCTGTTGGTGGATCAAAGATTGCAGTTGGATTACAACTGCAATGTAATGGATTACAACTCAATGTAATGAAAAGCGAAATCCTCACAACTGGATCAATAGGTAGCAGGACAATAAATGGGGTTCTCAAGAATTTTCTTTCACTAGGATCCACAATCAATGCTCCTGGAAGCAGCAGTTAAGAGATAAAAAACACGGGCTGAGCCCCAGTGGTGTAGTGGTTGTGTGCGGGACTGCGGCCCACTGGGACGGAGGTTCATTTCCAGCAGTGGGGCTGGGCCTCCTACTCCCACCACCGGAGAGCAGTGATGCCCCCCCAAAAAAAAAATTAAAAAAAAAAGATAAAAAACACACATCACACTGGGTTAATCTGCTGCACAAGACCTCTCTAGAGTATTAAAAAGCTCAGATGTAATGTTGAGGACTAGACATATCTGACCCAATCCAGGGTATTTTCAATAGCCTCATATGCATGTGAAAGTTGAACATTACATATTAAGACTTCCAAAAAATTAATGCACTTGGATTGTACTGCTGGAGAAGAATATCGAAGGTACCATGGACTGTCAAAAGAACAAACAAATCTGTCTCAGAAGTAGTTCAGCCAGAGTGCTTCTTAAAGGCATGGCTGGAACAACTCTGAGGACAGTGCAGGACCAGATACTGCTTTGTTGTGTTGTGCATAGGGTTGCCAAGGCTCAGAACTACCTCAATGGCACCAAACCACAAGTTACATAGTTTTGCTTAAACATCTTAAATGTGGATTATAAAGAGTACGAGTTGAAAAGACTAAGCTGATGCTGTGCTCACCCAGCCTCCTTTCCTTGGGTGGGCATCTACCCTCCTCTCTGAACAATGGAATTTCCTCTGTATGTGATTGGCACTCGGTTTCCTAAAAAACAACTTTAAAGGAATTAGAGATAGGTGACTAACTAAGTTTGCCTCTTAGTGCCAGGATGTGTGTTTCAGCATTCCTGTGTGGTATTCAGTTGCCCTGATTGCTTGCAGTTTTTATGACCTATTTAGTGAGGACTTCTTGGAGTTCTTCCAATCATTTATCCAGGTGTCTGGGAAGTCCATTCCTGTCTCTGTTTCAAATCACCAACTTTTCAGTTCGTAGCTATGTTCACACTGGTTGTACTCCCTAGAATGTGATAAGTGCATGTTGCATTATTTGGGGCTATTGAGTTAATTTCAGATGAGAACTACATCACAAATATGTCTTGGCTGTGATCTTTGTGGACACATATCACCAAGTCTTTTTCTTACGGAACTGTGAGGTGGTTTCAAACATCCATTCTTTTGGTTAGCAGTTGAGCTATTGTGTCATAAGCAACGCATGGTTAGCGTATAAGCCCAAACCCACTGCCATCGAATTGATGCTTGACTCATAGTGACCCTAGCTAGAATTAACCAAAGTTAATCTTTTCAAGAGCAGACAGCCTTATCTTTCTCTCTGGCAGTTCCTTGAATTTAGCAAGCCCTTGCTTATACACAGGACCACCGTGGCTCATTTGGGCAGCCATAGAACTTATTGACAGATCCATTATCTTCTACAATCTTGGAATCTGTTAAATAGTCTGGGTTTTCCTTCACATAGAGTCTAGGTTGGCAAGCTGCTGGGTCAGCCACATGCCACACTTTCAGTACATTTCTGTGGTTCTGAAGTAAAATGGAAAAATATTAAAGGATATTATTCAGATTTCATTTGTTTGCAAAATATACATTTATGGCTTTTAAATAATTTGTAAATTGTTGTGAGGAACAGGACTTGACTCTTCCATTTCAAAAGTTTGCCAACCCCTGATAATTCAAGTTCTACTTTAATGGTTTTCTGAGTCCACCTACATTAAATTATTGATCTTCTAGAAAGGCCTATGAGAAAGTCACCTGCCCTCTTTTCCTGGAATGCAGGATGCTACTAAAAGATCAAAATGATGATTGCCTGACCAGATGGTAAACATTTAAATTTGAAAAAAAAAGAAATAGACATAATTTTTCTTTATCATTTGTTTCTGAAATTAGAAACTGTAATATAATTCATTTAACACTCCACAATTTAGAAATTTGTCACAATTTAAAGAGGTTTTACTTGAAATTTACCTTTTCAGTAGTTTTGAAAATAGGATTTATTGTACAAATCTGTAGTTAGAGGTGGGTTTTTATGCTTGAGGGAATTTTATCCTTACAATCTTTGGAGAATCAACTATTCTTGGTCTCCCACAAACACTTCAAAAGCAACACTCTACCCTTCAGAGCAAACTCCTATGTATCTAGTCAAGCCTGTGCTTGGGTCACTCAAGCACTTGCTGATATGTGCGTGTGTGTGTGTGTGTGTGTGTGTATGTGTGTCTGAGAGAGAGAGACAGAGAGAGAGACACTTGAAAGAAGCAAACACATTCTTTACGTTTCTTGAAATTAGCCTTCGAAGTTAATTCATTTTGAACTTTTCTTCTTTTCTCAAGTCAGTTTTATTTACTAAGGTTGGATCTTAAAAATTGACTTCCAGGGCAATCAATCGATTGTGAATGTGACTGTGGCCAGTGGAGACCATTCAGCCATTCTTCCTGCAGTATTTGCATATGACTCCTCTTTAAATCCAGTCATCTTGGCTCTGAGCAGGAACAGCAGCAACTTAGCAGGTAAAAAGCATGTAGAACTTTTGCTTTGGAGCAGTGATCTTATAGAAATGGTACATGATGTGCAAAAAAAATGGTACTCAGTTGTCTGTGGATTTTATTGAAGATAGAATTTTATTTTGAATGGAAATTTTTATTAACATCTTCCCCTCCCCAAGAGAGAGAGAGAGAGAGAGAGAGAGAGAGAGAGAGAGAGAGAGAGAGAGAGAGAGAGAGAGATTTTTTTCCCTCTATAAAATTGGGATCAATCTCATCACAAAATGATAATTCATAGCTAATATTTAATTCAATAAGTATTAAGTACCTAAAATATGGTGCAGTGGGTTCAATACTGGGTTGCTAACTGCCACATTTTTGTTCAAAACCACCAGCTGCCCCATCGAAGAAAATGAGGTTGTCTGTAATGATTTAGTCTCAGAAACCCTCTGAAGCAGTTCTCCTCTGCCTTATACATTGGAATGGACTTGATGGCATTGAATTTTGTTTGACTTTTCTCTGTGTCAATATGAATGGTATAGATGTATTGTGGACTTCATGCGATCCTTATTGCAAGTATGTACGATCATTAGCCCAATTTTACAATGAAGAAACCGAAAACAGAGAATAAGTGACTTGCCTAAAATTCCACCTTTATTTTGGCATTATTCCTAACTTGTCTATTGTGATCTGGGTGATGGTTTGCATAGCAGATCAGTTTTCACAGTGATTAGTACACATTTTGTTTCATACCACTGATTACAATCCTCACAACGTAACATCACTTATCGGCCTTCCTCTTGTGTTTCCTGTTTTCATTCCTCCTTCCTTACTAATACCTTTGGACCTTTGTTCTTGAGCCAATATTATATCTTTTGTCATAAATGGTCAATTATTCTAAGGTGTGAGTATACTTCTAGTGATATTTTTGCCTTTATATATCTGTCCCTTGTTTGGCTGGGAAAAAATGAGCCATAGAGGGTATGTTCATTTACTGAAGGGCAACTAAGGGCTGTAGTTCATAGGATCCCACGGATTCTGTCTGACCAGTGAGCCTTAGTAAGTAGGGAACTAGTATTTGAGCGTAGGCCATCTGCGTGCAGACCCTGAATAATCAGCTACACCCCACATACAGCAGAATAGCACTCCGCTCAGTTCTGCACTATCCTCACACTCATCAACATGTCTGAGCTTATTGCTCTTGTGGCATTCCATGAACTTGAGGGGCTTCTTCTTTTGTGCTGACACTTCTTTTTGTGCTGACAACAAGAATAATGCTCCCTTACAGGGCTTGATGTTTCTTGGTAGCATGCCTACAGTGAGGCAAACTGTCACCATTCTTGCTTCTGAGGCATATTCTGGCTGTCCTTCTAACATAGAAAGATCTGTTCCTTCTTCTGGTGGCCCGCAGCATGTTCAATTTTCTTTGCCAACACCATAAGTCAAAGGTGTCAATTCATCATCAGTCTTTCTTTTTTTCCCCCACCATCAGTCTTTCTTATTCATTGTCCAGCTTTCCCCTGCAGAGGAGGTGATTGAAAATATGATGGCTTGAGTCAGGCATACATCATTCTTTAACATGCGATGTGATTTCATGACTGCTGTTTCCATAGTATTGACTATGGATCCAAGAAAAAGAAGTCCTCGACAGCTCCAGTGTTTGCTTATTGGTACATGTATGAGGATTTGTTTTCTTCTTTGGGGGGGGGCGGGCATCACTGCCCTCTGGTGGACGTAGGAGGACAGCCTTGCTCCTGGAGAACTGCTGCTGGATTTGAACTGCCAAACCAGTGGGCCGCAGTCCCGCACACAACCACTACGCCACCAGGGCTCGGCCCTGAATTTGTTTTCTTTATGTTGAGCTATAACCCAGACTGGACGCTGTAATCTTCCATCTTTATTAGTAAGGGCTTCAGTTCTTCTCCCCTTCAGCAGCTCAGGTTGTTACATCTTCACATTGCAGGTTGTTAAGGAGACTTTCTTTAATCCAGATGTCATATTCTTCTCATACAGCCTCACCTCTTAAATTATTTGTTTAGCATATGGATTGAATAAATATAGTGAAAAGATACAATATGTATGCACATGTTTTTTGTTATAAACCTCACAGTATCCCTTTGTTAAATCCCTATACAGAAATTCTTGTGAGCACAGGTAAGTGTTCTGGATAAGACTTTGAAACATACTGTGCAATAAAAGAAGGTATTTTTTAGTAGCAAACTACAGGAAATAATTTAAGATTTCTTTGATGATTCCAGGTGACATTTCCAAGATGTAATGAATAATAATTTGTTATGTCATAATGTCTTACACAGAAGCAAAACCAGTGAAGCTTATATATGTGTGTCTGTGTGTATGTGTGGGTATACATACATGTACTTATATATGTACAGATATGTGTATAAGTTTTTAATCAAGTATATATATGTGTGTGTAAGTTTATTTCAAGAAAATGGATCACACTTGTAAAGCTAGGCAAGTCAAAGACCTGTCAGATTTCAATATCATGGATTAGGGTAGAGGTGTCTCCTGACTTGTATTCCCATGGGAGCGGATCAACTCAAGATTGACAGGGAGATGACAAGCTGGTGACTGCAGAGACTAATGAATTCAAGATGGACATGTGAGATGGCAGGCTGCTGATAACTCCCAGGATTGGCAGGTATTATGGTAAGTTGTTAGCTCCAAGGGAAAGAATCAGAGGTTGAAGACCCACTTGCAAGGTCTAGACTCAGTAGAAGGTTTGCCCAGTAAGCTTTCACAATAGTAAGATTTCTCATAGTTTCCACTTGATTGGAAGCAGAACGTTCCTTTCAACTACATATATGAGGACTATGATCTGAGTAAGGGTGTTGCATCCCACCCTAATTTTCTTATGACTGATTATAAAAGGGATTATATTGTGTTAGGTCACATCATGATGCATTACTATGTCTTAACTGCTAAATCACTGCTGCACAGCAAATTTGACATAATATCTAACTGTCATACAAAGCATACAGTTTTGGAAGAGTACATTTTTCTGGTTCAAGTAAAATTGAGTGTTCAATTTTGTGTTCAAGCAAAATTCATTGAGCCAATGCTGACTGATTGCAATCCTATACCAGGTGGAACTGCTCTGTGAGCTCTGAGACTATGATTGTTTTAGAGAGCAGAAAGGTGCATCTTTCTCCCATGGAGTGGCTGGTGGTTTTGAATTGCTTATCTTATGAATCACAGTCCCAAGGGTAACTACTACACCACCTGGGCTCCTCTAATTGAATGCTGGATGAAGTTTATGGCAATTGTATCTAATAATTTATTTTAAGAGACCACCATATTTCCAAAAGAAAAATAACGGGCTTGATATTCCTGATACTCTTTTCATTTGCTATTGCTCAAGAGTTTATAAATAAAGGGATATGTCCTTTAGCTTTTCAATACAATTCAGATTTGGATTGTGCAGAAGAAGAATTTGCTGCCTTAGGCTACCAAAGTATGTAAAATTCCTTAGTGGTATAGATTCTTCCAAAAGAGGCAGAAAAGGGAGGAGGGAGATCGGTGTTCTATTCAGAATTCAGTGATTTGGACTTTTAATAAAATTTTCTACCGATAATGAAAAGAATAAATACATTGCACCAGTGCCTCAAAGGCATCTAGTATTAGATTGACAATTGACCAAGTGTCCAAGGAGCTCATGTTATTGATGTATACAATATGATGCATTTATTTTCAGCATTTACACATGTATTTAAATCCTTCTATGAACAGAACAAAGAAGAGTGCATTATATGACCCATAAAATCCACAAAGGGTGGCAGCCTACTGGGAAAGTCTCCTTTGAGCCAGAGTGCTGCATCTCCTCATTCAGAATGGCATATTAATAAAGACAATGAAACTAAGAGGAAAGTGAAGGAAAGAGAAAGAGAAGCAAGAGGAGGAAGAGGGAGAATTTGATGTGCAGGGAAATTCTTGTCGTCTTCGCTGTCACATAGAGTTGATTGTGAAAGAATCTCAGTGGAATCTTGAGCAGGATTTTGAGCTTCCTAATTTTCTTCACTGTCATTGGGCAGTAATTTCCAACTTTATTGCAAAAATTGCCGATAAAGCAAGTATAAGAATATCTTGGATTGGCATGGAGTAGCCATACTAGTTGATACAGAGTCAACTCAACTCATGTCTCAAAGTAGAACTGTGCTCCATAGGTTTTTAATGACTGCTTTTTAGGGAGTGGCTTTTCTTCTGTGGCTCTGCTGGGTGGGTTGAAGTGCCAGGCTTTTAGGTAAGCAGTAGAGCTCATTCATTGTTGGCATCACCCAGGGACTCCTGCATGAAATAAACCATGGGTGAATCCTTTGTTGCAACAAATATCACTATTCTAGAAGCTACTGAAGCTTTAGACTTCAGAGGAGAAACAAGATGGAAAGTTCATGACAAAGTAAGGAGAAAGAAAGAAAAGGAAGTTAATTGGGGTAGTTTTAAGTACTGTGCAGTTCTACATGCTTTCATATAATATTTAACTTAAGGCTTACAGTGACTAATTTGGGGCAGACTTTATGGCTGTCTTGCTGAGAAATACAAGAGTGTGAAAACCCAAAGTGTGTTCCTTGAGGTTACACAAGTAGTTAATCTATTAACAGTGATGTCATGGAAATATACTCTCCCTTTTCTCTTTCTCCTTTTCATTGGTCTTGAAGGTACAAGCCCTGCACCAAAAAAGCACCTTCTGCTGTTAAGTAGTGAGCCTGAATGACACAGTAGGATTGCTCCTGTGAGTTTCCAAGATTGTAGATTTTTAAGGAAGCAAAAGGCTTTCCTTTTCTCCCACAGAGAAGATAGTGATTTGGGATTGCTAAATTTACCATTAACAGCTCAAAGCCTAATCCATTCTGTGACCAGTGCTTCATTCTAGTGCTAAAAAGAGTCCTCATGTGTTAGTGGCTGGAAAAAGGAGCCCTGGGGACAGGATGCTTAAGCACTCAGTTGTTAATGGGAATATAGAGCAAGTGAACTACTCCCCGAAATATTATAGCTAGAGAAATTCTTGGGGGCAGTTCTTCTAGGCCATGTGGATGCTTTAGGGCTTGGTCTTCAATGGAAGGCACAGAACAATAGTAGTGAAAGAGGCTTTAGAGATGTTTCAGTCCCCAAGGAAAGGTAAGCATGCTTCCCTCCATTTCTTCTGTCTCACACACGCCTCTCCTTATGGAAACACCACGTGACTGCCTACTGGATTTTCTTACTTCTCTTCAGTGTATCTTAGAGACAGGAAGAGTCACTTCAAACGGATTCTTCTCTTTCTGAGAAACTTGTGGTGGTCTCCAGAGTCCACTGAAGTAGCTTAAGCTGCCTCATGTCCCCACCTGTTTGACTCCCTTGGTCGTCAGTCCTTGAACCGCCACCAACTGTCCCTGCTCCCTGTCCTGTTTCTACCTGGCTCTCATCTTCAAGTAGGTCATTTGCTTTCCTTTTTTCTCTCTCTCAGCCACTGGATGATCAATCTGGAAACCATTACAAGATTGGTGTAAAGCTGCAAAGCATTTAGAATTGAAGGATAAATATCTTTCATTTCATTTCCTTGGCGGATTTATCTTTCAAATTTCCAGCACCAGCTGATATCCAGATGGTTATTTTGATTCAAACTCCTTAAACTAAGCATTCTGGTGGCTCAGTATTTCAGCACTTGGCTGCTAAGTGTGATGGTCAGCAATTCTAACCAACACCGTATATGGAAAGATGTGTCCTTCTGATTCTACAACTCCACCCCTTTGGGAACCCTATGGGACAATTTAACACTGCCCTATGGAGTGAATACGGCTTGGAATCGAACTCGACAGCAGGGGGTTTGGTTTCTGAGAACTTCTATTTGAGCTATTTGGTCATCTTCATATGAGAGCAGGGCACATGTGCCCTTTACCTTTGTGGCTCTGATGTGGTGCACAATGAATCTTTGAGTGAAATTGCAGAGTCCATAGTGTAAGAAGCCAGTATAAGAAGCACTTGGCTGGGAACCTGAAGACTGGGGGTTGGAGGCATTCTACTTTGGTTTAGATTGATGCTGCTTTGGAAACCCAGAGGGGCAGTTCTGCTCTGTCTCGTAGGGTCACTGTGAGTCAGAACTGATTTATCTTTAGTAGGCTGTAAGCTGCCGAGGAGCAGATCGTGAGTCCCAGGGACTTGATAAGTACAATGGGATCAGATTACCATAGTCCAAAGGGTAGTCCATTGGCTGAAGATTCCGCGAAGGACCATCAGGACTTTCTCCCTAGGAACTGAGTATACACAGTGTTTAGTACGGTGGATAATTAAACTCTCAAGGAGTTGAAATAGGGGGCAGAAGACTGAGCTGAGGTCTTGACTTTCCATTAATTAGCTCTCAGGCCTTGCCTGCACAGCCTTAATTTGCTAAAGGGAAAATGCTGGTCCTCCTAGCTTATCCATACAGGGCAGCAGAAGGAAGGGAAGATCAAAAGAGGTTATGGGAGAATTCTCTGTCAGCTGTGAAGGACTGTTCTCACATATGATATTGTTATAAGTAGGGCTTACTAATGGTAAAACTTTAGACATAGACCAATAGAAAAGAGAAAGGTAAGAAGGATGATGTGGATTGCTGTTGACTTGTTAGAAGGGTCCTAAGCCCTCTAAATTACTTGAATTGTCATTTCAGGAATGTAATTTAATGTCTCTTGAGTACACTTGTTCTGACAATTTTGCTTTTTATGTCCTTGAGGTTATAAGTTAAAACTCCATTAAGATGTTTTTTTTTTAATTCCATGAAAAAGAAAAAAGAAATTGACATTAAATTCTAAATTAGGGAATTGTACATAGGACTTAGCTTGTATATAATCATTTAAGACCATTTTGAAATGGGATTGGTGGTTGATGCCATGGTCCCACATGGCAGAGAGATTAATGGGTTCTTCTCTGTACACAGGAGGTGGAATCCTTTTCATTGGAACAACATGGCTGGGCAACTACACTGAGTTGGATGTGGAAGTCCATGTCCAGGATGCCTGGGCTCAGCTCCATGCCCAGACAGCGCATGGCCTGGAGGTGGTGCTGCCCCCGCTGCCAGCTGGCCTCCATGGGATCTCAGTTTCCATCAATGGCATCACCATTCGCTCGCAAGGGTGAGGTGGCCACCTGCTAAGGCAGATCTATTAGTCGGTCTTGTGATTCAGCTGGAGAATCCCGCTGATATGCCATTTCCTGTCATCCTGATCGGATGGGCATGTATATGTGAAAAGGGGTGTGTGTGTCTATGTCCAAGAGCAGGGATCCTCAAACTTTTTAAACAGGGAGCCAGTTCACTGTCCCTCAGACCATTGGAGGGTCGGACTATTCTTTAGAAACAAAGCAAAATTATGAACAAATTTATTGTGGGTCTGGGATGAGTTGGCTGCTAAGCAGGAGAGCAGTGGCAGCAGAAACACCTGGCGGGTTGGATAAATGTCCTTAGGGGGCCGCATGTGACCCACGGGCCGTAGTTTGAGAACCCATGTCCTAGCGCTTCTATAAGAGAATAGTTGCACTCTATGGGGTTGATGGGACTATGTGATGTTGGCCTAAGGCAGACACCACCTGGTCTATTCCCCCACCATTTCTTTCCTTTGCTGTTAATTGTTGTTAATGTTGAGTGCCAGTGAGTTGATTTTGGGTCAAAACAATCCCATAAACAATGGCAACCTCACAACTGTCATATTTGAGACCATTGCTAAACTGTGGATATTTCACACGTTTGTCACTGCCCACTCTAATTTTTAGTATCCCCTTCAATGTATCCATCTCCCCTTTCTTCCTTGTCCTCTTTGCTCTCTTAGTCATTTTATAATGACCGCCCTCTCTCCCTCACCTAGGGTTGATCTCCACATCCGCTATCTCACAGAAGTTTTCAGCATAGAGCCCTGCTGTGGATCCCTTCTGGGTAAGTGACTGTCCTGGCTGATGTCTTGTATCCAGGGAATCTGTTCTAGAGACATGCAGACTTCATTCTTGGGTTAATTAGCCCTTGTAGTTGGTTAGCAGTAGCCCATGAGGCTGGTGACTTCAAGAGCACAAGTAGTCTTCCTCATGATCTGTGAACTCAGAGGTGGACTTCGAAGGATGCAAACATGCGCTGATTCCTCGGCCCAGTAATCTCAGGAAATGAAAGAATTGTTATGAAAAAGACATGTGCCTGGTTTTTCTTTTCAAAAAGGAAAGAGACTGTGGAAGAGAGCATCTCAGAAAGCTATTAGAAAAAACAAGTAAATGGTTTCCTGTGTTAGTGTTTTAGGTCATGTGAGAAAAGGAGCGAGTAGTCTTTGGCATCTTCATTTTTTTCTCAAGACACAGATGAATGGCCCAGACAGAATTAGAAACCTAAGTCCCTATATGGGAAAAGCAAGGACTTAATAAATAGAGTTCTCTAATAATATGTTAGAAAGAATTCACATACTTGCCTCTAAGTAATCACTGGGATAACTTGAAAAATACATTATCCCTTTTTGAGTCTAAAAAGGTCCTCTTAAGAAGATACTTGGCTCTGTGAAAGACTGGGTTATGCCGTTCAGTCAATTAATCCAACCTCCTTCCTGAAGGTGTAGGTAGTTCTATGGGTCCTTGACTAAAGAGCAAGCCAAAAATCTATGAATATAGCAGGAAATTCACAGACATGACTCATGATGCTTTAAAAAAACAATTCTTGATCTAACATATATAATACATATATATCACACATATTCTATAATATATTCCATGATAGGATCAAGCACATATAATACATATATAGCATACATATCCTATAATATACCCCAATATATGTTCTACAGTATGATAGATAAGTACATTTCAAAGAATTTGATTTTTAAAGTCATGTATAAGTTGAATATCTTTGTAGAATAACAGTTGCATGCTGTTGTTGGGTGCTATAAAATTGATTCTTTAAAAAAAAATGGGTTCTTACTCATAATAGTGTAATGGACAACAGAACAAAATACTGCTTGCCTCTGTTTCCTCCTCCCAGTGAATCCCGTGGGAGAGCCCTTTGCTGCAGCCACAGTGCCAGTCCCTCCCCTCCAGGCTCGTGCTCATTATAACCGCCTCTCTACCATGCATGGTATCTTTTACCAGGGACTGGTCGCTCCTGATAACATGTCCAAAGTACATGAGATTAAGTTTCACCATGCTTACTTCTAAAGAGCTCTGTGGCTGTACTTTCTGCAAGATAATTTTCATTCTTTTGGCAGTCTACATAGTCTTTGCTAACACTGTAGTTCAAATGCATAAAATTTTCTTTTGTTTGCCTTACTCCGTGTCCAACAAATATACGAGGCTGTTGTAATATAATATTAAAAACCCAACATGTGAAAGCAATAAAACCCAAACAACTCAAACCAAGTTCACTTCCATTGAGTCACTTCCGACTCCTAGTTCCGCTACAGGACAAGGTAGAACTCCCCCTGTGGATTTCACAGACTCATCACTGGGTTCTTATGGGTGCAGAAAGCCTGGTGCTTGCCGACTGCTAACCTTGCAGTTAGCAGCCCAGTGGATGCCCACTATGCACAATAAAGTATAGTAGATGCTGATACAGTGGTGAATCAGGTGATTCCAAGGATTTTGATAGTCTCTAGTGAATAGAAACGGGCCCTTTGAGGACATAATACAACATTCACTGACAAGTCTGTCTTTACTCTATATCCCTTTCCTACAGAGCACATCATATGTTTGGTGATGTGCATTTGAACCCGCCGGGCTCTTGTACCAGGGTGGCAAATTTAAGGCTCTTGGGGTAAGCAGAGAGAATTGAGGTCCTCCTAGCACTTACCCAACCTTCCCCTCTCCTTGGGGCTTAAACAAGCTCTGTGGGTGGCTGGTTCCAAATCTCATTTTTGAATTTTGTTCCTTGATATTCCTGCTGCAGGTGGGACCATCCTCAGCATTTTGGGAACAGGGTTTCTTCAGGACCCTGCCTCAGTTCGGGTCCTAGTGGGCAATCGATCCTGTGACATCGTGAACTCAACAGAGACCACCATCTGCTGTGAGACTCCACCGGCCCCTTTATGGCCTGGAGCAGAAGCCCTCGCTGTTGCGGCCCCTGTGAGCATCTGGATGGGCCCCATGTCCTTCTCCCAGAGACTATCCCACGGCTCAGGGGAGAAGCGCTTCACCTTTCTGTATGAAGCTGCAGCCACACCTGTGGTCACCACCCTGGGAATCGACCTCGTGCACAGCGGCCTACAGCTCTGGGTGGAGGGGCGTAACGTCTGTCCCTCGGCCATCCTTCTGGGGGGTTTGCAATGTCAAATCCAGGCCCGATCTTGCAACAGGAGCCTGCCAGGGTGCTCCCTTCCTCTTGGCGCCCTGGAGGCGGGCGTCTACCCTGTCCAGATCCGCCAGCAGACCATGGGCTTTGCTGACATGTCTGCTGTGGTCCCGCGATTGGTAATGACACCTCAGGTGGCCGCCATCTCTCCAGTCCGGGGCTCCACTTGTGGGGGCACAGTGCTCACGGTGCGGGGCCTGGTGTTCCGCTCCACAAGGAAGGCGGGTCAGGTGGGTCTCCCCGGTCCGTTGGCGTGTGCCGTGTTGAGTTGGAGCGACCACACGATTCTCTGCCGGGTCTACCAGGTGGATGAGCCCCTGCCTGGCGCGTCCTTCTCCCTGAACGTCACCGTTGTGGTCAATGGACTGCCCAGCACTTGCCGGGGGGACTGTACCTTCTCCATGCAGGAAGACACCACTCCCACCGTGACCGCGGTCACTACCACTGTCAGCGGGCCGCTCACCGCTGTGCTGATTCAGGGGCAGAGGTTCGGTTCCAGTGCTGACGAACTGATGGTGCTTGTGGATGACCACCAACCGTGCGGTGTACATTTCCAGAACACAAGTCAGGTGGCATGCTGGGTGAGGGACCTGCCTCCAGGTCCACACTACCTGTCGGTGGTACACAAGAGAAATGGGTACGCTTGTTGGAGAAATGTTTCCAGACGCTTCGACATTGTTCCTCAAGTGTTCCATTACTTCCCCAAGACATTCAGCTTACATGGTGGAAGCCTCTTGACTCTGGAGGGAACGGCCCTGCGGGGACAGCACGTCACCTCCGTCCACGTGGGTCAACAGGCCTGCCTTGCCGTGAACATCAGCGCTGACTCCATCCAGTGCATCGTCCCTGCAGGCGAGGGCTCTGTGGCCTTGGAGATAGAAGCAGATGGGCGCTGCTACCGTTTGGGCGTCATTGGATACAGTGAGGCCTTCACCCCAGAATTGCTCTCTGTGTCTCAGACGGATGATGTCCTAACCTTTGTGGTGGCGCAGATCACAGAAGCGGTGCAGGTGGACATTTTCATCGGGTCGTCACCCTGTTTGGGTGTCTCCGGGAACCACACACTTCTCCGTTGCAGCGTCCCCTCTCTTCCTGCAGGGCAGTACAGAGTCCGAGGCTATGACCACCTGAGAGGGTGGGCTTCCTCCGCTCTGCTGCTCACAACCAGAGCCGCCGTGACGGCAGTGACGGAGAACTTTGGTAAGGGTCCTCGTGCCTTGGTCATGCATAACAGAAATGCCACAAGCTTTGGGGTTGGTCTTCGGGCCCCAACTCTGTTTCTTTGTGTTTCTGGCAGCCCTGGAAGTTTCTTGGCATTGTTTGGCTCTTAGATAGACCCTCACATGCCATTTCCTCCATGGGCACATCTGCTTTCCAGACTGCTCTTCTGTTTTTAGGAAACTCCCCCTTTTTTTAAGGTTAGGATCCAGCCAACTCTAGCAGAATGTGACCATTTTACCTGATAATGTTTCCAAAGCAAAAAATCATTTCCCCAGACAAGGTCCTATTCCTAGGTATAGAGGCTGGGACTTGAACTCATCTTTTGGGAACACAGTTGCATAAGGCAATCAAAGGAGACAGATGAGAAGGGGTTCTCACTTCGAAGAGGGTGTGTATCATTCATCTGAAAGCTAGAAGGGGAGAGAAGAGTAGTTGGTTTCTTATTATCTTGGTCTCCTTTTTGAAACATCTTTTTGTGCTCCACCTACAAGATTTGATTATTATTATTATTATTAAGGAAATTGTGTATCTCCTCTAAGTGTTTGATTTTCATTTAATCTAACACAGTAACATGATTTAATTTGTTTTAATCCAAATAATACTATACATGTTCATCATTTAATCATTTAAGTACATGTAACTTCATCTGTCTTTAGGTCAATAGCCCAATTTGCATTATTTCACACATATGAGACATAAAGTTTTATGAGTTCATAATATTCCAGAGATCACACTTTATCAATATTAAGCCTAGGCATAGTGCCATTGCATTTGATGAATTTTCCCCTTTTTAGAAATATTGAAATAAATTAGCAATTTTATTGCCATATAATTTATATATCATATAATTCAATGGCATAAACATACAAAAAGAGTTGGTCAAGTATCACTACAATCAGAACATTTCCCTCATTATTTTAGAACATTATTTTATTTATTATTATTAGCCTTCATTTGCCCCCAACCTCCTTGTTATAATCCCAAGAAACTATTAACCCAGGGGCAGTAGTCTCTAAAATTACCAATTCTGGATTTTACATAAAGAACAACATACAAAAAACAAACAACATTAAGAAAACACAACACAAACTTCAGTCAAAAAGAAAGCAGAAAATAATAAAAATAGAACAAGTTTAAAATGGATCGAAAGGAAGAACAAATGCTCAGGCTGAAATGACATCTGCAATACACTCTGGTAGCAAAGCTAGTCATGTCTCTGCTCAGTGGTCAGAAGGAATTCACCACTGGTTAATCCACATGGGGACTCTGTTAACAGATTTTGGGCTTTTACTCTCATCCATACCTTTCTGCAAACTAGGTGGTCAAAGGTTAAATTCTAATACTATTCCCTCCTTGTATCTTGGATTTTATTATTTACAATCTTTGAATTATATAGGCTGGTCCTACGAGTGGACTTACCTTTTTATTTTTAAATTAATTTTTAAAATGAAATAATTTTATTTTATCTGTTTTATCATTGTTTACTCTTATTTATTAATTTTTTTCAAATAATTTTATCTGAAATCCATACATATATCCATTGTATGTCAAGTACATCTGTACATCTGTTGCCATCATTATTCTCAAAACATTTTTTTCTACTTAATCCCTGAGCATTGGCTCCTCATTTTTCCCTCCCCTCCCTGCTTCCCCCTCCCTTATGAACACTTGATAATTTATAAATTATTATTACTTTGTCATATCTTACACTCTCTGATGTCTCTCTTCACCCACTTATATTAAATCATTTTCTTGGGGCTCATACAATTCTTATCACAATTCACACATACATCCATTGTGTCAAGAACCTTTGTACATTTGTTTCCCTCATCATTCTCAAAACACTTTCTACTTGAGCCCCTGGTATCTGCTCCTAATTTTCCTCCTCCCTCCCTGTCACCCTTCCTCCATGAACCCTTGATAATTTATAAATTATTATAATTTTGTCATATCTTCACCATCTAATGTCTCCCTTTATCTACTTCTCCGCTGGCCACCCTCCAAGGAGGAGGTTATATGTAAATCCTTGTAATCTGTTCCCTCTTTCTCCCCCACCTCCCTCCACCCTCCCATTATTGTCCTTCTCACCACTAGTCCTGAGGGGTTCTTGTGCCCTCCATTCCCTGTATCTTCAGTTCCTATCTGGGCCATTGTACATCCACTTGGATTTGTAAGGTAGAATTGGGATCATGATAATAGGCTTACCTAATGTCTCGCTTAGATGTTTGCTTGTTTTAAGAAATGTCTTTAAGACTCCAGACACTATTCTTTCTGATAGCCAGACGCTATCTGTTATAAAATTTGTATTTACTTCTTTAGCATACTTTGTTATATGGCACCCACATCTTCCGTTCTTGACTAAGACATGCAATAAAGAAAGCAAAGATATAAAATTCAAATTTACCTTAACTTTCCTTCCCCAATGATAGTTTTGATATTGGCTCCCCTAACATAGAAGACATGAAGGAAATCCAAGAGCTAGAATCTTAAAATGATCAGGCACTGACCACACTATTTCTTAGAGCACATTTCTCTGTCCTCTGCTGGATGCAAAGCTTTGATTCTGTGTTGCTCACTCTCTTTGTGGGGCAACTTAGACCACACTGTCCATATCACCTCAGATTCCTTTATTTGACAAAGGGGGTTGGACTAGAAGATTCCTAAAGTGCTCTTTTTTGCTCTCTATGGGCCATGATTTAAAGTACTCAACGGAGATATGAAATGCACCCTTCCTCCAAAAATGGCATTCATGAGCTTGTCAGGTGGCTGTGTGAGCAGCAGGGAGACTGGTTGGTGGTGGAAACCCTCATGTGGACTAGAGGATCCCACATGTATGAGTGCTGGTGAAAGTGGGGCTTCAATAGCAGTTCCTTTTCTGATTCTCTGACTGAAGCAAAATGTGGGTTTTTTGAGATAAGAGCCCTCACACCATATTACCTTGAGCTAAATTGTTTTTGAGGAAACCTGACAATACCCATCAAAGTTTAAAATATACTTTTCCTATAACTGAGCGCTTGAGAGTTTGTCATGAGCTATTATAAAACAGGTACAAAAACTACCCCATAAATGTGTACGGTCCATGACAGCACCGTTAATTTTGGCCAACATTTTAAAAAGGATAAGCAAACAAAATAGTCATAAGTAGTAAAACTTCCAGAAAATTGTGGCTTCATCATCTAATGGGATATTAAATAGCTTTCAACAATGCACTAGATCTAGATGAATTGATTGGGGAAAATATTTACAGTATACTTTTAAGTCAAACAAGCATATTGAAGAATGATAAGTATAGGATGACCTGTGGTATACAAAAATAAATTCTTAGAAAGTTTTGGAGATAATCCATTATACGAGAACCACTATAAACACTTACCTGTGTGCCACAGGATAGATGGTCAGAGAAGGTTTCAGCTCTTGGTGAAGAACTTTAACACAGTACCTATTTTAGGTGGTGCAGTGCGTTATGCATTGGACTGCTAACTGTAGGGCTTGCAATTCGAAACCACTAGCTATTCCCTGGGGAGAAAGGGGAGGTTTTCTACTCCCGTGGAGCTCCAGTCTCTAAAACCCACAGGGGCAGTTTGACCTTGTCCTTCTAGGTCTCTTTGAGTCAGAGTCAACTCGATGACAATAGTAGAGAAACTGGTACTTTAAAAGAATACCTGTTCACATAATAGAATGCTGAATGTGAACTTGCTCTGTCCCAGAGCCAAAACTTTGGTGAAGAGGAAACTGAAGTTATCAGAGACCTCAAGCCGGTATGGGTTCCAGAGGGCTTGGGCAGAAGGATGAACAGTAAGAGAGCAAAGGGTTGATTTTTGAGTTAAGAAAGAGGGCTTCACCTCATAGAGGTGTGATCACAGATCATCAACTTACAGTTTTGTCTTTAAAGGTTGTCTGACAGGAAGGCTTATGCATGTGTTTGGAGCTGGATTTTCTCCTGGGAATATCTCAGCTGCAGTGTGTGGTGCTCCCTGCCAAGTCCTGG
Source organism: Nesogale talazaci (assembly GCA_004026705.1). Classification (NCBI taxonomy): domain Eukaryota; kingdom Metazoa; phylum Chordata; class Mammalia; order Afrosoricida; family Tenrecidae; genus Nesogale; species Nesogale talazaci. Next base: position 156,730 of record PVJH01000520.1, on the reverse strand, counting down.
AGAATGCTACTGTGTCTGCCTTCAGCTGCCTGGTTCCACCACTGGATGGTCAGTAAAAATGCAGGATTTTAAAATTGCATGATGTATGAGAATACTATTTTGATTGATTCCATTTTGTAATTAGTATCATTAGGACTGATGAGTATGCTGAGTACTGATTCTTAATGAGTTTTGGGGAAAGCACATCAACTGTGGTTAGGACATACATTAAAATTATTCTTTTTTTCCCCAATGATTTTATTGGGGGCTCTTACAGCTCTTACAACATTCAATATATCATTTGTATCAAACGTATTTGTAGACATGTTGCCATATTCATTTACAAATATTTTCTACTTGAGCCCTAGGTATAAGTTCAACTTTTCCCCTCCCCTCTCTTTTATAAACCATTTTATTGGGTGCTCATACAACTCCCATCATGATCCATACATACATCAATGGTATGCAGGCTGCATTTGCACACTTGTTGCCATCATCACTCTCAAATCCTCCTCCCTCCACTTAGGCCCAAGGTACCAGCACCCCATATATCCCTTCCTCCTCCCACTCCCCACCAACCCTTAATAATTTGCAAATTGTTATTACTTTTTCATACCATACACTGTCAAATGTTTCCCTTCACTCACTTCCCTCTTGTCTGTGCCCCAAAGAGGAGGTTATATATAGATCCCTGAAATTGTTTCCCCCTTTTCTATTCCACCCTCCCTCCACCCTCCCAATATCACCACTCCCACCACTAGTCCTGAGGGATCATCTATCCTACATTCGCCATGTTTCTGACTCCAGTGTACATCACCTGGTCTAGCTGGAGTTGTCTGGTAGAATTGGGATCATGATAGTGGGTGGGAGGAAGCATTTGAGAACTAGAGGAAAGTTGCATATTTCATTGTTACTATGCTGTGCCTTAACTGGCTCATCTCCTCTCTGCAACCCCTCTTTAATAGGATGTCACTTCACCTATTCATGGGCTTTGGGTCCCCAATCTGTACTCACCCTCATTTATAATGATATAATTTTAGTTCTTTGATGCCTGATACTGGATCCCTTGTACACCTCGAGGTCACACAGGCTGTTCTACTCCTTCCATGTGGGCTTTGTTGCTTCTGAGCTAGATGGCCGCTTGGTTACTCAAGCCTTTAAGACCCCAGATGCTATATCTTTTGATAGCCAGGCACCATCAACTTTCTTCACCACCTTTGCTTATGACGCATTTGTCTTCAGTGATCATGTCGGGAAAGGTGAGCATCATGGATGTCAATTTAATAGAACAAAATGTTCTTGCACTGAGGAAGCACTTGAGTGGAGGTCAAGTGCCCATCTGTTGTCCTACTACTTACTTTATAAGTATATGCTCATTGATCTATTTCCCCATCGTCTTGTCCCACTTTCATGCTCAGCCTCCATTTGAGTTTTAGTATTTTTTTCTCTGTTATATTATTCCTGATCAATCCCTATCAGACTTCCCACACCCACCTTGAATCAATTTTTATTTCCTTATCCCTGGGCTAGTCAACACCACTTCCTTTCCCCCTCCTCCCCTTCTCCCATGTCCCCCCTGGAACAATCAGTCCCATAGTTTTCACCTCCAGACTGTTCCTCCAGCCTATCTTATCTAGGTTGACCTGCAGAGATAACGATATGTACAAAGTGTATCATTGTATATGTATATGTACAAAGTATATCCTTGGCACTCCATCTGGAACTCCATGCTCTGTTGCACGCCCTTAGTGTTTTGCCATGTTGTGGTTGGGTCAGACAGGGTATACTCCTGACCCTGTGTCTCCATTATTGACCTTGAAAGGCCTTGGGTCAGTAAGGATAGCCGTATTTCATAATGGGGCTGACCATATGGTCCTGACTGTGCATCAGCTGTTCTGAGTGGGAATATCATCTTGAAGACTTGGTGGACCAGGATGCACTCCCCTTTTATTTGTTCTCATGTGCTCTGGTCAGGCATATCTCACTCTCCAAGATACAGCTTCAGTGCTGACCTACAAGGCAAACTTCTCTGGTAGAGAAACGGCTGCCCCTGTAGTTGGGATTGAGGTTGTGTGCTTAGACCCCGCCACTGGTTCTCCATTCCATGTTGTCATTAACATCCTGGAACACCACGTTTAAGTTTGGTCCCTCTTTTCTGGTAGAGATATAAACAATATGCCCCCCTTGGATGGGTTAGTGCTCCATTCCCTCTCTGCATAGCACCATTTGCCCCACCCTAACCTGACTCCCGGCTACAGTTGACTACCATATGTAGCCCTGGATTTGTTCTGGCCCCTGCCATACTACCTGGGCCTCTCTCCAAGCATTTCTGTATACAGTAGCTTTTTCCTGATACCTCTTTTGCATTTTTTTTTCAAATTAAGCCTACCTCAGCAGACTCATGTAGTATCTGTCCTTTTGCACTTGGATAACTTCACTTAGCATAATTTCCTCCAGTTCTTCCCATGTGGTGATGTGCTACATGCATTCATCACTGCTTTTCAGCGATGCATAGTACTCCATTGTATGTATGTACCACAGCTTTTTAATCCATTCATCAGCTGATGGAAGTTTGGGCTACTTCCAACTCCTTCCACTTGTGAACTGGGCTGCGATGAACATTGGAGCAAAGATGTCTGGTTATGGTTTGTTGCTCGCCTCTTCTGGGTATATGCCCAGTAGGGGGATTGCTGGGTTATATGGTAGCTCAATTTCCATCTGTTTTAGATATTGCCAAATTGATTTCCACAGTGGCTATACATACTACATGTCCACCAGCGCTGGATAAGAGTGTCTATCTCCCCACAGCCTCTCCAACACTTACTGCTTTCTGATTTTTTTGAATTGGGCTATCCTTGAAGGTCTGAGGTGGTATCTCAAGGTTGTTTCGATTTGCATTTCTTTTACGGCTAATGATCGGGAACATTTTCTCCTAGGTTTGTTGGCCATTCAGATTTCTGCCTCTGTGAAACTTCTGTTCAGGTCCTTTGCCCACCTCCTCAGTGGAGAGTTAGTTTTGTTCTTTCTGGAAACTATCAGGTTATTGTAGATTTTAGTAATAAAGCCTTTATCTGATTTGTCATTGCTAAAGATGTTTTCCCAGTCTGTGGGCTCTCTTATTACTCTCTTGATAAATTCTTTCGATGTGTACAGGTGTTTTATATTCAGTATATCCCACTTGTCTATTTGTACCTCCTCCATGTTTGTGATCTTCCTTATTTCTGTTAGCCTATGTAATCCCTGTGCCAGTGTTCTCAGGTTGTTCCCAATTTCCTCATTGATGTCCCTAATAGTTTGGGGTTTTACTTTGAGGTCTGTAATCCACCTTGAATTTATTCTAGTGCATGGAGTAAGGTAAGGGTCTTGCTTCATTTTTCTACAGGTAGATATCCATTTTTTCTAGCACCACTTGTTAAAAAGGGCATCTGCTTCCCATTTGATACTTTTGGGGCCCTAATAAAAGATCAGTTTTCTGTATGCTGATGTTTTTATTTCTGGGTTTTCAATTATTTTCCATTGGTCTGAGTGTCATTATGCCAATACCATGCTGTTTTGACCACCGTGGCCGTATTGTATGTGTTAAGGTCAGGTAAAACAAGCCCTCCCAGGTGTCCTTCTTTGTGAGGAGTTCTTTCTGCTAATTCTGGGCATCTTCCCTCTCCATATGAAGGTGGTAATCATTTATTTCCATTTCTTTGAAAAAGGATGAGGGTAATTGTACTGGAATTGCATTAAACTTATATAGTGCCTTGGGTAGAACTGACATTTTTACTATATCGGGTCTTCTGATTCACGAGCATGGGATATCTTCCCATTTGTTGAAGTCCCTCTTGATTTCTTGTATTAGTTTTTGGTAATTTTCATCATATAGATCTTTTGTTCTTTTAGTCAGGTATATCCCTAGATATTTCCATTTGTGTGTGGCTATTGTGAACCTCTTTTTAATCTCCTTTTCTGTGGTCTTACCTGATGTGTACAATAGTCAGATAGACTTCTGATTGCTGATCTTGTATCCTGGCACTCTGTCATACTCCTCTATTGTTTCTAATATTCTCCTGTACAGCTTTTGGGGTTTTTCATATATAAAATCATATCATCTGCAGATAAAGATAATTTCACCTCTTCCTTTCTCAGGTGAATACCTTTAATGTCTTTTTCTATGCCTTATACGGTTAAGCTAAAACCTCCAGTATGATGTTGGATAAGAATGGTGACAAGGGACCTCCTTGCCTGGTCCCCCTTTTTAGTGGGATTGTGTTTTCCATTGACTATCATGTTGGCTGTTGGTTTTTCATAGATAGTTTGTATTGTCTTGAGGAATTTTTCTTTTATTCTTATCTTCTTGAGTGTCTTAAACAGGAATTGCTATTGGATATTGTCAAATGCTTTTTCTGCATCTATTGATATTATCATAGGATTCTTATAGTTTTTCATATCAATTTGGTGAATGACACTAATGGTCTTTCATATGTTGAACCATCCCTGCATCCTAGGTATGAACCCCACTTGGTTGTGGTGAATTATATGTTTTATAAACTTTTGTATTCTATTGGCTAATATTTTACTAAGGATTTTTGCATCATTGTTCATTAGGGATATTGGTCTATAGTTCTCAATTCTCATGGGATCCTTGCTGGGTTTTGGTATTGGTGTTTTACTAGCTTCATTGCAGGAGTTCAGGAGTTTGCCATCTTTTTCGGTGTTTTGGAAGAGTTTGTGTAGGATTGGTGTCAATTCTTCTCTGAATGCTTGGTAAAATTCGCCTGTAAGATCAGCTGGTTCAGGTGATTTTTTTTTTTTTGGTAATCTCTTGATAACCTTGTTAATTTCTTCTATTTAAAAAAAAATGTGCCCTAGGTATGAAAGAGCCTAGCCACTATCTAGGCATCAAGCCTGGATGAACAAAGGTTGGCAGTCTGCTCTGCCCTTGCCTGATATAAGAGCACCACCACCAATCAGATGTCTCTTTGCCCATAGCCAGGGGTTAATTTCTCCTATTGTTAGGGTTCTGTTGAGATTCTTGATGTCCATTGGCGATAGTGTATGGAGGGACTCTTTTTCCAAGAATTTGCCCATGTCTTCCAAGTTGGTGAATTCATGGGAGTACAGTCCTTTGTAGTACTGTCCAATTATCCTTTTGATTTCATTAGGGTCAGTTGTAATGTCCCCTCTTTCATCCCTCATTCTTGCTATTGAAATTTTTTCCCTCCTTTCTTTGTTTAGGGCTGCCAACTGTTTGTCAGTTTTGTTAATCCTTTCAACGAACCAACTTTTAACAGCATTAATTTTTTTCCATTGTTTTATTTTCCCTTTCGTGAATCTCAGCCCTGATTTTTTATTATTTCTTTACTTTTGCTATTAGTGGGATTGTTCTGCTGAGTTTGCTCTAGTCATTGTAATTTCTATGCCCACATATCAGTCAGGAGACCCTATTCCTTTTTCAGGTGTGCATGTATTGCTATGAAACTTCCTCTGAAGACTGCCTTTGCTGTGTCCCATAAATTTTGGTATGTTGTGTTTTCATTCTCATTGATTTCTATAAAATTTTTAATTTCATCTCTGATCTGGGCCAGTATGCACCCCTTTTGCAATATTGACTTATTCATTCTCCAATTATGTCCTCTAGCTCTCTTCATCTTCCTTTCGTTGATTTCCAACCTTTTGGCACAGTAGTCTGAGAGAGAGTTCTGTATGATATCAATGAGCTTAAATTTATGTAGATTTACCTTATATCCCAGCATGTGGTCTGTCTTCGAATATGTTCCATGTGGGGATGAAAAAAATGTGAATTGTTTTTTATGTGGGTGAAAAACTGTAGATATCTACCAAATCAAATCGTCTAATTATAATTTAGATCTCTAGGTTCCTTGTTGAGATTCTTTTCCTGTGATCTTTCTTGAATAGTGGTGTATTGAAGTCACCCACTATAATTATTGAAGCTGTGATTTCTTTTTTCATCTTTTGGAGTGTTTGGTTTACATATTCAGCGGATCTCTCATTCGGGGAATATATGTTTGAAATGCTCATTGATTCATTGTCTGTCCTTCCCTTGAGCATTATCCCTCCTTATCTCTTTTTATGGTTTGCACTTTGAGTTCAATTTTCTGAGATTAGGATTGCTACCCCTATTTTGTTTTGAATTGTTTGCTTGGTATGCCTTTCTCCATCCTTTGATTCTTGGCCTATTTTTGTCTGTAGTCTTGAGATGTGTCTCCTTTAAGCAGCAGATTGATGGGTTATGTTCTGTACACCAGTCTGCTAGCCACAGTCTTTTGATGCTTGAGTTCAGTCTTTTGCTATTTAGGGTTATTATTTCCAACTGTGGAATATGTAATATCATCTTCTACATTTTGTGTTGGGTGTTTGCTCACCTCCCTTTCTCTTCAGTGTATTGTGCATGTGTGTATGAGGGTTGATCATTCTTGATTTCTTCCACCATTAAGTCATTCCTATTTTCAGGGCTGTTTTCTCTTTGCTGCCCTCTGGGTGAGATTGTTCTATCTGACATTTTCTTATTTTACGCTTGATGAGTGCTGTTCTTCTGCCTATACTGGGTTAGCAAGGATCTTTGGTAGGCTGGGTTTCTGTCTGGAAAAACTCTTGCTTCTCCATATCTCTTGTTAGATAATTTTTTCTGGGTAATTTTTCTTGTGTTTACATTATTTTCCTTCAATTTTTGGAATATATTACTCCATTCTCTCCTCTTCTTCATAGTGTCTGCTGATAGGCCTGAGAATATTCTTATTTGAGAAACTTTATATGTGATTGCTTTTTTCCCCCCTATCTGCCATCATGATTTTCTCATTTTCCTCAAAGTTGGTTTGCTTAACTATTATATGTCTTGGTGACTTCTTCTTGGGATTCAGTCTTGCTGGTGTTCTTTCAGCTTCCTGAATGGTTACCTGGTTTTCATTCATTAAGCTAGGGACGTTTTCCACCAGAAATTCTCTGACTATTGTTGCAGATGACTTCTTTGTTGTGTCTTCCTCCAGTAGATCAATCATTTCTCCATATAGCATCAGACATAGATGTTACATTTTCTTCAGTTTCTCTGATAATCTTATTATTTTTTTGTTAACATATGTTAAATTTTACTTGGCCATCCTCTAGATCACTGATGTACTTTTTAGCTTCTTCCAGACGATTCGTGAAGTTTGTGAGTCTGCTGTTGTTTTCTGTTATCTCTTCCTTAAGCTCTTGTATTTCCTTTTGGTGTATGGACTTTATTTCACTTATTAATTCACCCTTTTCCTGTATTGTTTCCCTCATATCATATATGACTCCAGGCATCATTTGGAAAATTTCTTTTTGTGGCATATCAATGTCTGCTTCTTCTATGCATTTTGTTAGGTTCAGGCCATTTTCTGCCTTTACTATATGTTTCTCCTGTGTTTTCATTGTAGTTGTTGGGGCTGATTGTTTTTTGCATTGGGTTGTTTTTGAGGAACCAGGTGCCATTTTCCAGGGACTTTAAAAGCCTTGGCTCTCTCTGGGAGACTTAAAGGAATGCGTCTTCAAACTTCCTGTGACTAACTTCACTTTGAAATTAGCCTAACACTTTATTCTCTTGTGACTTCACTCTTTCCCTTGTGAACCAGTGTTCTGTTATCTGCAGGACAAGTAGGGTGGTCTTCCCACAGTCCACTGGTTGGATTGTTGTGGATCCACAAGGATGGTGCTGCGCTGCACGATCTCACCAAAAGCTGAAATGGTGCTGCCCACAGCAGCCTGGGGCACTACTGGGGGTGGGTGGTGGTGCCCACTGTAAGGGGAGCACCACAGAATTAGGGGGGCTACCCACTTTTGAGTAGAGCACCGTGAATAGTGGGTGGAACCATCTGATCAGGCAGATCACTTTGGAGGCTGGGCAGTGGTTCCTGCAGCAGCTCAGAATTCAGGCCAGCTGAATTGGAACTGCCCTGGGCCACATGACGCACAAGGCTGGTGGCAGCAGGACTCCTAAGATGGACCCCCCAGAGGATATCTAAGAGCTCTCCCCAAACACACATGATGAAATTCCCCTGTCAGAAATTGGGGGGAAGATACCCAGGTGGAGGGTGTGTGAGCTTCTATACCCTCAGGCTACTCTGCACAGGGTGGGACTTCCCCAGCTGGGTGTATCAGGCATAATTGCCCTAGGCAATGGGGAGTGGTCTGGCCTGTGAACCAACCTGGATAAGATCAGCAGTGAACACCAAGAAATCAGGTTTGCCTAGATCATGGGGGGATACAGAGTTAACCCAAAGCAGCCACACAGTCGAGTCCTGATCCCGGAGTGCGGAGCGGCAAGGGTTCAATCTCTGCCCTGACCGGTGGTAAGCCATGGCTCCAACAAGACAATGCCCTTATGCCGGTTCATACCATCCTGGCAGCTGATCTGGCAGAGCCAGTGACAGACAGTGGTGGGTCAAACCTCAGCCAGACTTCATTGTGGCAAGTCAAAAGCCCCCAGGCCCTCAAAACCTCGAGAATCTGTGCCAACTTATCATTGTGATGACCCTCCAGTGATCCGGTAGTGCTGAATTTCTCTTTTAGACACTTTTCTCTCGCCGAGCTCCTGCTGATTCTCTCTGGTGAGTGTTGCGCAGTTGCCATCTTCCCGGATGTCCACATTAAAATTATTCTATGGTAACTTCTTGTCCTAGGGTTGGGTCAATGTAAATGAACAACTAACAGGGTGTCACCAGTGTTCTTGACTGCAGTCAGACGGTGACAGAGAAGGTGATGTCCAGTTCTGAATATGAGTTTCCATGATAGCCAGAGGTCTCAGGAGGGCATCACCTCCTAACCTTGTTCGTTCACAGTTCAGGCTGTTGAAGACATCTACCAGTAGGAGGTAGTGATAAAATGATAGAGTAGATAACGGTGGGCATTTCTGGAATACTGGTCTAGTACGTTTTTTGGGGGGAATTCTTATCATAGAAAATGAATCAATATTAACTTTGTCCCATTATGTCCTGGGCCAGGTAATTACCGGATCCCCTATTCCAGCTGCAGAGCACTGTGATCACTCAACTGCTTTAAGCCATGAACCATGAAGCTAATTATGGTACTGGGAGATGTGTCTTCATGGGACGGATTGATTAGAGAGGAAAGTACAAAGCATTGGTATTCTCATGTGAGGGTGTAAAGATACAGGATAGTCACTCACTGAGTTAAAAACCCAAAGAAATCCAAGGGAAGAGATTATCATTATTATCATAGTGGCGACTCACCCCAGTGATTACCTTGTTTGCATAATCAGAGCTCTTACAGAAGTGCACTTAAAGACATGCTTTCCATGTAGCACAATCAACCACATCCCTACATTTCCTCCCTGAACTGTTCATACAGGCCAAGGATTTACGAAGTGATTCGAATTTCATTTGACTCGAGCTTATATAATAATGCCAGTGTGGAGAATTTGATTATGATAGCAGTTTGCACTGTATTTCCTTAGATTAGGAAAATAAGGAAACATAATCCCTATTTAAAGCACAGGAGGCTTCAAAAAGTGGATAAATATAATTAAAAGATGATAGATGGTCTCCCTAGACTTTTTGAAGTCTCCTTGTTCAATCCAAGAGATTGAACACTCTGTAATCATGATGCATATAAGGAGGACATTATGGAAGGGAGATTCATTTTACAACAGAAAAACCGAAGATCCATGAACATGAAAGTGTATGTTTACATTGGGGGTTAAATGTTTACATTTAAACATTTAAAGAGGTCAAATATGAGCAGAGAAGTTGACAGTTTAAACCTACCCAGAGGTTTGAGATCTGAGTCTTTTTTCTGAAAAGTCACAACCTTGAAATCCCTATGTGGTGAATCAGAGTCAACTGGATCGCAACCAACTGCCATTTCCTTCACTATCTACCCGCCACACAGGTACAGAAGTACTGGTTGCTATAAGAAGTAAAGCTGTGTGAAGTAAAGCTATAAGAAGGGGCTGTGTGATAATAGAAGCATAAAGCAAGAGTTCCACACTTTGAGGCAATTTAAAATATTTGATTAATGTTTAGAAAATAATTTCTCAAGCTTCTTTGATTTTTTTTTAAATTATCTATTTATTTATTTATTTGTAATCAAGTCTCATTTATTTGGGAGAAGTAATTTGGGAAGCTGTAACTGTAACTACCAGTAGGTGGCAGCAAACACTCATTGATTGTGGAAGGACCCTTTCACTACAGGAAAGGGGGAGTTTGGGCGGGGGGGTGGGGAACAGTAATGATTTGAATTATCTTCTACTTTTATTTAACACCAAAACCAAAACAACAACAAAATACACTTGACAAACTTTTAATCGCAGTGTCAGAGCATCAACTCCAGAGGTTTCTTCCTGAGGATATAGGAAAGGCAACAAAACCAACCTCCTGATGGCATTAAAGATGAGTCTGTGATGGTACATTTGTCTCCAGGAAGTAAATTCACTATGTGCATCCAATAACCACGGGGAGTGCATCTCAGACATGATGAGACCCTGCTACTACTTCCTCCATATTTAGACAGGACAGCGTAGACCACACGTAGTTAAGAATTGGCTCTATTTGAAAATGGCTTCAGAGAACAGTTTCTCAGTGGCAGCAACCCTTAGAAGACTGTCACTGTTGTTGGTCTGAGAAATCCATGTTCAACCTTATTGACCACGCGAGGGGTCATATCATGAAGTGTCCCTGCATATGATCTAGTACATGCAGCTTTACACTGCCAGTTCACTGGTCCATATCCTTTTATTTTTTTAATATGATTATTAGGATTCCTACTGTGATTCCAAAGGGGTGTATGCATGTGTGTATGTTTCTCTGAGATATCTCTGTCTTACACACCTAGGCTGTCCTCTCTTTATATTTTTCATATTCCTTTTTTCTTTATATCCCTTTTTGTCCGTGGCTTAATACTTCACCATTTTCATTTTTTTCCTGTCCTTTACATCTGCTACCTACTCTAATTTACACGCAGTCATTTTGAATCTTGACCATCATTTCAAGTTCCATTCTTCTGTTGGACTCTGGTATTCTAAAGAGATTGGAGGCTTACCTTCCAGGGTACAGATGGTGGCCTAGAATGAGAAGGTGTCTAAATATCATTTGGCTTGTCCCTGTGCCAGAGTACAAGGTGATTTCTTTTCATGAGTGGGGCAACTCTGGGAAGGGTTCTAAAGAAATTCTGCTGCTGCTAGGCAGTAACACCCATCTCGATTTTTCCGTCAGTCTTTTCTCCTAACAAAAGAATTTCACTTTTTCATATGGCTTGCTAAAGCATCCTGTGAGGTGAAAGTGATCTGTGTTATGTACTGGGACATCAGCAAAGCCTTTGCTCTTCAGGTCTCCTGCTTTATATGTCTTATCCCATGTGATTAAAAAACAAAAGAACAAAAACGGAGTCATGATCTTTCCCATGAGCCAAGAGAGGCTCCATTGATTAAAGCCTCATACTATTTAGTTGCAGAGCGCTGAGTAAAACTTGAGGATTCTTACCTCATCCCATTTACTTTCCACACCCTGCCTGGTTGATTGGTGTTGGTCCATCCCCTGTAATGAGTTTGTTGTTTTTAGGTGTTAGCTGGATTTTATCTTCAGTAGGACTTACTGATGGAAACTTTTCATGATATTCCTCAAAGTTTTGTATATCTCTATTAGAGTCTGTCAATTGTTTTTTGTCACTGAAATTCATTGGAAATGCATGCACCAAAAATCTGTTACTAGGTGTCACGTGCTAGGTGCAACATGAGCAATGACGTTTGTGTGTTACTGAATAACTACAATCTCTCTCACAAGTACTGCCTGATGATTACCAGGCGGTAGATAACACTGTGAGGCCGCAATTTCAAACTGTTGATAACATTTGCTTCATACCTTTATGGAAAGCTTAGCTTTCCATAGCTACAGAGATAGCTCCTCCTCCTCCCTCTCCTTCTCCTTCTTCTTCATCTTCCCCTTTTCCTCCTCCTCCTTCTTACTTATTAAGGCTTCAAATAAAACTTTTCTTAGTCATCTTTTGCGTCGTGATGTACTGTCTATTGTCTATGACCCAGAAGCAAATGGGTGGGTGCCACAGGGCTTCAAGCAACTGTTTTTCTTATGTCAATAATCATAATTATGTTAAAATCAAGGACTTGTGCTAGTCAAGAGATCTCATGATGATGGTAAACAATTTAGTGATGTAATCTTCATTGTATTAGTACTCAGAATATATTAGAAGTACAACTTAGTAAGAAAAAGACAAATAGCCCAACAGCAAGATGAGCAAATGACAAGAATTCACATGTCACAAAAGAGGAAATGTGAGTTATCAATAAGCCAATACGCCCCGGTGGCGTAGTGGTTGTGTGTGGGACTGCGGCCCACTGGGACGGAGGTTCAATTCCAGCAGTGGGCCTGGGCCTCCTACTCCCACCACCGGAGAGCAGTGATTGCCCCCCCCCCCCAAAAAAAATAAGCCAATAAAAGGTTGATTAACCTAAAAACTCATGATGAACCTGCAAATGTAAGTCACAACTCTATGCTGTTATACATGGTAGGACTGGCAAAAATCAACTGTGTTTGTAATCACATGGGGTCATAGGAACTCTCACACAGGATTGAAAACAGCACAACCACTTAGAGAAACAATATGGCATTACCTTGTACAGTTGAATTTGTATGAGTGATTCTCTTTATAGGGATATGCTCCTCAGATAAGTTTGTCCATCTTTGGAGTAGCAAAAAGTGGTAAATATCTCCCTCCCCTAATCCACTGAAATGAGAATAGAGGAACTCATCATAATATTTTCATCTTATACAATATTGAAGAGAAGTGAAAATGAATGTATAAGGGCTATCTACAGTATAATGGACAACCTGGGAAACATAATATTGACTGAAAAAAGCAGGTCCAAGAATATTTTGCTGTGTATTCTAATTCATAACATTAAAAAGCAAGCAAAAACCAATAACCTCACTGATGAAGATAAATCACTGTGATACATATGAGGGCAGGAAGGCCATGAATGACTTTGCCATTTGTGGAGGAAGGGGGTGGGGTTGAGGGGAGCATTGTGATGCTCCTGGATCCTTTTTTGGCCTGTGGATTCGCAGGGACTTCTGTCACTAAGAAAACAAAGGCAAAAATTCTTCCACTGAGATGACCTGGACTCATAGAGACCCCACGTCCAGAGAGGAGAGCTCCTCCATGGAGGCGTGCCTGGCTGTGACCTTTCACCAGCAGATGACATTTTGCTCAGAGTACCTGTGGGTAGATTTGAGCTGTCAACATATCTATATTATTGGGGATTCTCACAGCTCTTCTTACAATCCATACTTATATCCTTTTTGTCAAACATATCTTTATATATGTTGTCATCATCTTTTTCAAAACATTTTCACTTCCCTTGAGCCCCTGGCATTAGCTCCTCATTTTTCTACCTCCCTCCTCAAACCTCCCTCCCTTCCCCATGCTCCCTTGATAATTTATAAATTATTCTTTTTTTCCCTTTTTTGTACAGAACTGCTGTCGTTCCCCCCTGAGATGAGGGCCATCTATCAGTCATTGTTACCCCTTACTTCCTCTCTGCTCCCCCGCCATCCCCCAGTGTCGCTGCTCTCCTTTTTGATTCTGAGGGGTTTATCTGTTCTGGATTCCCTATGTTTCTCGCTCTTATGTGTACCAGTATACTTGTCTGGTCTAGTCATATTGGTAAGATAGAATTGGGTTCATGGGTCAGCATTAAAGAATTAGAGGAAGTTTGTGTGTTTCATTGGTGCTATATTTACCCTGACTGCCTCTTCACTTCCTTGTAGCTATTCTGACAGGGGGGTGTCCAAGTGACTACTGATGGGCTTTGGGGCTGCACTCTGCTCTCCCCTTCATTCCCAGCATATTATAATGGATGATGACTTAAAACATGATTGTTATGTCCTTCTATAGGTACTCGTCTATAAATCGCACCCTGCTCCCTGGTGCACTTTACGTGATGTGGACGGTTTCGCAGGAGCCCTGCTAGTGTAGAAGGGTTACACCTTAGGCTGCTAACTGCAAGGTCAGCAGCTTGAAAGGACTCCCATACTGAATTAGTCTTGGAAACGCACAGGGACGGTTCTACCATCCTGTAAGGTCACTATGAATCAGAATTGACTCGATGGCAGTGAGTTTGTTTAATTTCTAAGGAAGTAGATCATCAGGTCTTTCTCTTGCAGAGACACTGGGTGGGGTTTTGAACAGCCAAACTTTAGTTTGTCAGTCAAGCAGTTGACCACTATGTTACCAGGGTCATATGTGTGTGTGTGTGTGTTTAAATTGAAAGTAAACTGCATTTTCTGATTGATCAAAGGAGTATGCATGAACTTCATTTATAAATGGTGTTCTTTGGTGGCAATGACCTCAACTGTGTTCTTTTCTTGTAGTGTCTTTGGCATTCCTGTGTGGCCTGGAGCCTGAGAAGAGCTGTGATGCCTCCAGCCACACCTATGTGCACTGTGAGTTGACTGTCACTGTGGGGACAGAGAGACTGCCTGGGTCATGGCCTTATGTCTACATTTGTGAAGAGTATTCTCAATACTTCTTTGAGCCAGATAATTGGACGAAGTCATCCTTTTTGTTCTCCGGCCTCTTCATCAGGTAAACCTACCTTTTCAGTCTCTGACCTTTTCTAGGATTAGATTAGATGGCAGTAGAGCCTTTGAGGATGTTAGGGTGAGTGTACTTTGCACTTGGACCCACAACAATCTGTGGAGGGGTCATTCTACCGTGAATTCCAGCCAGCTGCATATCATAGCATCTCCTGTCTTTTTCAAGTGTTGAAGAGAACATCTGAAAAACCTGTCCAGTAAACAGCTCACTTTGTTCTTGCTTAGATTTTAATATTTATCTTCTGATCCAAAGCAACATCTGGTGAATGCCAATGGGGAAAAAGATTAGACATTATGAAAAACAGAAGGATTTTTTCCCCCTCTTTTCTTTTTCTTTCCAAACAGAGTCACAAGTAGGAAAAAAATGTCATAGGAAAAGTGGGCAGATTGTACAGTGTTTACTCAAAAGAAGGGGATGCATACACAGAAGTACTATTGATTTTGGATTTTCAATCTATAAGCTTATAAGAATTGTTTCAAATTTAAAAAAAGAGAGGCACAACTTTCCAGGTGAAACTTTTATACCCAAGCAAATTGAAAACAACTCCCCCTCCCTTCCAAACAACAACAACTAGTACAAAAATGTTACTAGTGTGATTACAAGCTTTTCTATTTTTGTCATTGTTCTTTTGTTTTGCTCTGTCTTTTTTTGTTTGCATATTATTATCTCTGCAGGTCTATCTAGATAAGAGAGGTGGGATAAACAATCTGGAAGAAAAAACAATGGGACTGACCAGTTTGGGGGGGGCATGGGAGAGGGGGAAGTGGGGGAAAGAAAGTGGGTGTTCACAACCCCAGGGACAAATGATCTAAATCGAAGGTGAGGAGGGTGAGGTCTGGTAGGGTTTGATCAAGGAAAATATAACCAAGAAGAATTACAGGAATCCAAATAAAGGTTAAACATGATAGTGGGACAACAGGAAAGTAAAAGGAAATGGAGGAAAGAACTAGGAGACCAAGGGCATTTATAGAGGTCTAAATTCAGGCATGTCCCTATGTAAATATATTTTTAGATGATGATGGGTAAATAGATATGTGCATATATTTATAGGTTTAGTATTAAGGTAACATATGGACATTGTGCCTCCACTCAAGTACTCCCTCAATGCAAGAACACTTTGTTCTATTCAACTGGCATTCCACGATGCTCACTTTCCTGACATGATGGCTGAAGACAAAGCGGGTACATAAGCAAATGTGGTGAAGAAAGCTGATGGTGACCAGCTATCAAAAGATATAGCATCTGGGATATTAAAGGAACAAACATAAACAATCTGCAATCTAGCTGAGAAAAAACAAAGCCCACCTGGAAGAAGCACACCAGACTGTGTGATCATGAAGTATTGAAGGGATCGGGTAGCAGGCATGAAAGAACAAAAAAATCATATCATTGTGAATGAGGGGGAGTGTGGAATGGAGACCCAAAGCCCATCTTTAGGTAACTGGACATCCCCTTATAGAAGGGTTGTGGGAAGGAGATGAGTCATTCAGGGTGTAGTGTGGAAAGGATGAAGCAAACAACTTTCCTCTGGTTCTTTAATGCTTACCCTGCCTCCAATATTATGATCCCAATTCTACATTACAAATCTGGCTACATCAGGCATGTACACAGGTACAGATAAGAACTGAAAACAGAGGGACTGGAATGCAGGACAGATAAAATCCTTAGGACCAATAATGAGAGTAGTGATACCAGGAGGTTAAGGGTAAGGTGGGTTAGAAAGGGGGAACAGATCACAAGGATCTACCTATAACCCCCTCCCTGGGGGATGGAAAACAGAAAAGTGGGTGAAGGAAGATGTCAGACAGTATAAGACATGAAAAAAAATTTATAAATTACCAAGGGATTGTGAGGGAGGGGGAAAATGAGGAGCTGATACCAAGGGCTCAAGTAGAAAGCAAATATTTTGAAAATGATGATGGCAACAAATGCACAGATATGCTTGGCAAAATGGACGGATGTATGAATTGTGATAAGAATTGTATGAGTCCCTAATAAAATGATTTTTCATAAAAAGGGCCACAACTTTTCAGGTGAAACTTTTACCCCCAAACAAATTGAAAACAACCTCGCCTCCTCCAAATAACAACAGCTGTTACTAGTGTGATGATCATTTTTAGCAACATTTATTTTCCTATGCAGTGATAAAATTTAACTCACTGTCATCAAGTTGATTCTTACTCATAGTGATCCTATATAGGATAGGGAAGAAATGCCCCTGTGAGATTTCCAGACTGTGACTCCTTAAAGGAGTAAAAAGTTCCTGTCTTTCTCTTGCATAATGTCTGGTAGTTTCAAATTGCTCACCATGGGGATTGCAGCGCAACTAGCAACAACTGCACCATCAAGACTCTTACATAGGGCACTGTTTTTGTGCATCCCTTTGGCTTCTTTCTTATCTAGCTAGAATCCTTACATCTAGCTATATAATGAAGATCCTTTTTTTCCCCATTAGTCCTTTCTTCCAAACTAAACAAGACCAATGGAAAATAGATCTTTTCACAGATGTTGATTTCCTGATGAACTACAACACTCCATGTTTTCATGTGAATTTCCCATCTGAGGTCTATGTTTAATCTGGAGAATAGAGAACTTTCCAGGCTGGCTGCTTCTGAGAAGGGAATGAAGAAGTCTGTTGTGTCACACAGCAAGTGGAGAGTTGGAGTTTGAACTCATGTGGGTTGGTTGTCAGAATTCTTTAGCAGTAGACCCTGAGAAGCACATGCTGTCAGTTTCTGGCTTCACTGAAGTAGGATTTTATCTGTGTCTCCGGAACTATTCCCTGCAATTGTCCCATGCCTTTTTTTTTTCATTCTGAATCTCAGGCCCCATTAAAAGTTGTGTCCTTCATTATAATGAGTGAAATCAGCCAATCATAAGATAAGTATTCTGTGAGAATATTATTTTAAAAGTTTTGTAAAAGTTTTCACACTAAAGAAAAACAAAACCAAGCAGATTTTGGAGGTTACCCTGGGTGGTAGGGGAGCAGAGGGAAGGAGGAGTCACACGGTAGGGGGCAGATAGGTATCTACTTGGGTGAAAAAGACACTATTCAACAAAAGAGAGGGGGGGCATGGTACTGGGAGACTCAAGGAGTTGTTGAATGTCAAATCAATGAGCTGCTCTGTAACTCTTCACCTAGTTCACAGCAAGAAGTTAAAAGAGAAAAGTTATGTCCTTATCTACTAGTCTCATTTAAAATGTGCTGTCAACATTCTAACTATGGCACCAGGCAATAGCAGATATAGTTCATTGGAGTAAGAAGTAAAATAAGTGGCTAGTGATTCTGTACAACATTTATTCTTAGTGTTGAATAAACCAGTCGATGGTTCATTAGTACAACCTTTGGAGGGCAATTAAAAACCTTATAATTTTTCATATACTGCGACTAAGCAATTTCTCTTCTAGGATTTTATTTTAAGAAAGCAATCCAACTCAAACCACAGCCATTGCCTTTGAGTTGATTTTGACTCAGCACAACTCATCAAAAGCAGATCAGTATGAGAACAACTTCCTAGTGGTTTTCTGAGCCTCATCTTTGTCAAACTGCGCACGTTATTCACGGTTAGCAGATGAGAGGTAGTCCATAAACAGGGGCCTTCTAGCCATAATTACTCGGTTCTAATGAGGTAATCATATACAAACCTAAAAAAGGATGTATGAGCTAGACTTGTAAAAAAGATCTAAGTGAGCAAAGAGGTTAATTCTTTAGTAGATGATAGATGTGTTGGTGATAGAGTACTGCCAATAGGAAAAGTGAAGGAGACCAGAGGGACTCAAGCCTGTGTATGTTCTCACTATTGTCATTACAGGGCCTCAAGAAATCAGAAGGAGGCTCATTGGGACAACTGAATCTCAAGGTCAAGAATTGTTGTGGCACAAGCTGACCTTGTCCTGTAGTCAAGGATTGAGTTCAATCCTGTAGTCCTAGATCAGTTACATCCCAATTACAAAGAACTTGTCTTTTTGGGTGTTTGAGGATCCAGTGTGGAGAATGAACTGTTTAGAACTGCTTTAATTAAGCTCCTTTTGTGGTGCACATGCACAGAGCTCCATTACCAGCCAAATGGTCAACGATTTGAAAGCACCTGGAGATACTTCAGATGTTCAATCTGGTACTGTGCTTCTGAAAGGTTATAGATTTAAAGTTCTCTCTCTCTCTCTCTCTCTCTCTTTCTCTCTCTCACACACACACACACACACACACACACCCCAAGGAGCAGTTCTACTCTGCAGGCATAGGGTTGCCAAGAGTCAGAATTCACGCGACAGAAACAAACAACAAAATGAAGCATGACACTATCCCTGACAAAATTATTGAACAATCAATTAATCAGATGGTTTGTAAACCTTCGAAAGTGAAAGTGGTTATCTGAGAACCTGATGGTTTTGGAACCTAGCCTCATTTCCCTTCTGATATGTTCAGGGGTGATTTATGATGGGCGTAAATGGAGCTTCTCCGGCTATCCCAACAAACTCCTTCCCCAGTATCTTTGGGCAAAAGATAAGCCCACAGTTGTCTGACCCAGCCTTAAATTGCTTTGAAGTCAGGTGTTTTTATTTACAAAGGCAGGGGCCTTCAAACTACAGCTGGGCCTTGGGCCAGGTGCGACCCCCAAGTTTATCCCGCCTGCCAGGTGTTTTTGCCCCTGCTATTGTCTTGCTTAGCAGCTGACTCACTCCGGGCCTACAGTGAATTTGTTCATAGTTTTTCTTTTTTTTTGTTTTTAAACTTTTTTCTGGCCTTCCAAACATCTGGGGGACAGTAAACTGGATCCCTGTTAAAAAGTTTGAGTATCCCTGCTCTAGGGTTTTGCATTTTACTCTATCACATTAATTTAATTCTACTTTTTAATTAAGGAGTTAAATTGCTTTGCCTTTCCTTTGTGAATCTTTGAGTAAAACAGAATCTATGGCAGCAAATATTTCATTTAACCTGCGGCTTTCTCTACCCCCTGGGTAATGGTTTAAGAAGGAGGATTTGTAGATAGAAGACGGAATCCAGATTAAAAGTACATTTGGGTGATGTGTCCAAATCAGGGAGACGAATCTAGCAGTTAAGAATGTGAGGTCTTCCTTTTAATCTGAGCAATAAAGCCACTACCACCATACCACCAACCCTGATGACAAGAGTTGCCTTTTTAATACTGTGTACGAGATTCTGGCTAATCACTTTATATGCTTCATTTCTTTCAATTCATGCAGCACCTTTTTGACATAAACACTGAATTATTAATAACTATTATATAAATGAGGAAATAAAAAGCCAGAGAATAATGCCTCCAAGGTTATATTGCTGGTAAGGTTTTGCCCTGGGATTCAAATCAGTTGGCTAACACAAAGCTGACTATTTGTAAGTTAATTCTTCTCAGAAAACCAGCTGTACAAATACAGAATGGTGGAATTCTAACACCACTGGATCTCTGAGACTTCTGCTTTCCCTACCATTTAAATATCCATGTGGAGGCTACAAGATGAACACAACTGGAGGTGCTATGGAAAGGATGGCTCTGCCAAAAGGAGACCTTAGCGGCAGTAGTGAGTCAAAATGATCGGTGTTCAGTTCTGGGTGGTGTGATGTTACAATGGTTAAAACACTTGCTGATAACTTAAAGATTGGCAGTTGAATCAACTGCTCTAAAGGGAGAGGGTGTGGCAGCTGTTTCTGGAAATGTTCACAGGATTGGAAATCCTATAGGATCTCTTTGAGTCAGAACAGATTCAATAGTTTTAGTTTGGGTTTGGGAGGGTAGGTCTGAGGGGCATTTGGCATTGAATATGGTGGGTTAGGCTGGGGTACCTGTGTGATACAAACAGTTAAATCATTTGCTGAATGTTTGAAGGCTTGAAGCACCTGGACTTAACTTCAGGAGAGAGGCCTGGATTTCGACTTTGGCAAAAAAAAAAAAAAATCAGCCTTCGAAAACCCTGTGGAGTCTAGTTGGACACTGACAGACCTGGGGTACCTGATGGGGTGGGAGATGGCTCAGCACAGCTCATGTGGTGGACAGTGGGCAGTGGGCAGTGGGCATGGGAGTGATGTTTTCGGTGAACATCGAGCTGAGAACACTTTAGCATAAAGAATAGAAGAAGCGGGGTGAGACATAATAGCTATCTTGTTAATTATTTCTAGCAAATTGTGGGAGAAATCATTTTCACCATGATTTAAAAATATTCTATAGTTTGATGTGATTTACGGTTTCTTAAGCTTTTTAACTTTTTCTCTTTCTGGTTTTCTCATCGGATCTGCTTTGTTCATGCCTGAAGTTTGGTTGCTTTTTCAAAACTTCAAGCTCTGCTCCAGGAAACAGAACTCTGAGGATTCTAATTTTCAAAATTTTGTGTTTCACTGTGTGCTGATACCCTGATCCTTTGGGCTACTTATTTGACCCTTCTACCAAATTTACTGACTGAAATGAGATCATTTATATGCAATTGTTGGAAACAGTAAAAGATTGCTAGTTATAACTGTTATTGTAATATACCTTCCCATGGCTGTTGAGTCAATTCTGACATAACAAAACTATAGAATTGAACTGCTCCATTGGGTTTTGGGGACTGTAACTGTTAGGGACAGACACACTCCTCTTTCTCCTACAGAACGGCGGGTACATTTGACCTTCCAACCTTAGAGTGCACAGCCCGTTTTAATCTATTGTGTCACCAGGACTCTTTATAACATAGACCATTTATAGCCGAGTCTAATGATTGCTAAGGAGCCCTGCTGTTGTAGTGATTCCTCATTAGGGACAATCTGCAGGGTTGGCAGTTTGAAACCACCAGCATCTTCTCAGGAGAAAGACTGGACTTCCTACTGTAGAAAACAGTTACAGTCTCAGACACAAGGGCTGGCTGTGAGTCAGCATTAGCCCAACTGAAATGAATTTTGTCTGGAGTTTTACAATGATAGTTTTATAATAATTTAGTGTTAGTAACTATGACTAAATTTTAATAGTTTATAAAAAATTATTGTAGTGTCTTCTACTAATTATTATCACCAAACAACCCTCATCTATCAGGTTGGTTTTCTGTGGTGACATACTGGAAACCATATCACTGGGCTTTTAAAGACCATCAAGGCCACCTGTGGTAGATAGGTTTCAGCAGGGTTTCTAGACAGACAGGGAAGAAGGACTTGAGAGTCTATTTCTGAGAAATGTCGGCTCATGAAAACCTCATCAATGGCAGCGGGTCATTCTCTGATACACTGTCAGAAGATGAGCCTCTCAGGTCGGAAGACATTCAGTATAGGCTGGAGAGTTGCTTCCTCATAGTAGAGTGATGTGGAGGGAGTAAACCTGTCAGGATATTCCTTGACTGAAGTGGCATGACTCAAAACTGAAAGAAATAGCTTCTAATGTCCATTAGTAATCAAAAAGTGGAATGTGCTGATATGAATCTAGATGGATTAGAGGTTGTAGAAGATAAAATGGAATGTATAGCAGTAATATATGCATCAGCGAACTGATATGGACACTATTGGCAATATTGACTGTAACAATCATGTGGTTGATGCTGGGAATAACAAATTGAAGAGGAATGGTCTCACATTCATTGTCAAAAAGAATAGTTCAAGATCTATCCCAAAAGAAGTGCTTTTCTCAGGGGTGGGGTAATAGTCATACATCTATAAATAAGAATAGTTGATACAACTATGATTCTAATTCACACCGGCCATGAATGCCAAAGATGGAGAAATTAGAAACTTTTGTCAACTTTGGCAATCTAAAACGGATTAAACAAGCAGCCAAGATGCTGTTATAATTACTATTTATAGAAATGCCAGTGTTGAGAACAAAGTAGGATCAATAGTTGGAAATAGAACCCGGTGACAGAAATGATATTGGAGATGGGACGATACAACTTTGCAAAACCAATGACCAACTCATGGAAATATTTACAACAACTTAAATGGTGACTACACACATGGACCTCCCAGTTGGAATAAACACTTTGTGAAGATACTATGGAGAAGCTAAATGTCACCAGTCAGAACAAGACTAGGGGCTGACTGAGGAGCAAATCATTATTTGATCATATGCACATTCAAGTTGAAGCTAGAGAAAATTAAGTCATGTTCTAAGAGCCAAAGTATGATCTTGAGTATATCCTACCTGACTCAGTTTGGCACACTGACTAAAAATGGCTTAAGACAAGATAAGTTGTAGAATGACATCAAAGGAATCATTATTTATTTACTGAATAAAATAAAGGTCATTAAAATAACAGAAAAATAAGAAAAGGCCAAAATTAATGTCAGAAATCGCTGAATCATAGGTTCCCAAACTTATTTAGTCTACCTAATTTACAGACTGAAATGATATCACGTATATAAAATTGCTGGAAACAATAAAACATTGCTAATTATGATAGCTATTAAACTATACCTACCCCTGGATGAAAACCCTGTTTTTAGAAAAAAATAATTACTCAGTGTCTCTTGGTGACTTAAAACTTCTATTATGGTCTATATTCTAGCATACAGCAAGTGTGTCTGCTTCCGCAGCATCCCTAGGATCATTCCACTGCCCCCAACCCCCAGCCCAAGGGAAGTATTACTTCACTTAGGAAACATGGCACTAAATCTTGTTCTTGAATGTAAAATACCTAGAGCAATGGGGAGAAAGATGAAGTAAAAGAGCTGAACAGTGTATGAGTCCCCAATAAAATGATTTATTTTTTTTAAAAGGAGGGGGAAAGAGGAGCTTATATCAAGAACTCAAGTAGTAAATATTTGGAAATGAAAATGGCAACATGTGTACAAATATGTTTGATGCAAATGATGTACTGCATGTTATAAGAGCTGTCAGAGCCCCAAATAAAATCATTGGGGAAAAAAGCTTAACATAGCATTTAAAAAAGTGGCTTGAGAAGATGAAGTAAAATATTCTATAGGCGTGAAACCCAAAAACCTGAAGTTAGAACCCAAAGGAAGAGTTTGCTCAGTATTTCTCAAGCTAAAAGAACAGGAGGAGAAATTTAAGTCCCAGGTTGAAATAATGCAAGATTCTATGGGACAATTACTGAACAATGCAGAAAGCATCAAAAGAGATGGAAGAAAGGCACAGAATCACTGCATCAAAGAGAATTGGTTAATGTTCCCCCAAGTAGCAGGTGATAAAGAACAAAGGGTACTGAAGGAGAAAGGCTTTTTTTGTAAATTAAAAAATCATTTCATTGGGAGCTCTTACAACTCTTTTTAATAATCCATAGATCAATTGTATCAAGAATATTTGTATAAATGTTGCCATCATTATTTTCTAAGCATTTTCTTTCTATTTGAGCCCTTGTTATCAGCTCTTCCTTTTTCACTCCCTCCCCCCGCCACTGTCATGAGCCTTTATAAATTATTATTATTTTCATATATTACACCAACTGCACTGCCTCCCTTTCTCCCATGGTTTCTATTGTTTGTCCTGGGAGGTGGTGGTGATGTGTCAATCATGAAAAATGACATACACACACCCCCTTGCCACTTCCCCTCTCCCCACTCTCTCCCTGCCCTCCTGGTATGCTACTTCCATTCCTGTTCTTGGATTCTGTGTCGACACACTGAAGAAAGAAGTTTGAGCTGCCCTGAAGACATTCGGGAACTTAAAACTAATGAGGTGCCAATGGAGATGTTTTAACAAACAGCTGCAATATTCAAATGCTTACTTATCTCTGCCAAGTGATTATAAGACATCCTAGCCTAAATAGAGATTTATATACTTGTCTGTTCAGCACAATATGGAAATTACTGAGCAGTATGATTAATGCACTATTCACATAAAAGTGTGCTGGAGATGTTTCATCAACAAAGAGCTGTAAGGTCATGTGAGGATGAGGAATAAAGTTGCTGGTGTTGGCTATACCTTGGTTGAAAGCAGGGTATGCGAGGAAGATGTTTATCTGTGTCTCATTGCCATGCAAAGACATTCAACTCTGAATCATAACCAATTACGGATACCATTGTAAAGCATGAGAATTCCATAGCACTAAGAGTGCTCATGGGGAACCTGTACAGAGACCAAGACAGTCTTCCAAGCACAGCAAAGGAATCATCTTCTATCTAACATCAAGAAAGATGCTCATCAGGTTGTATCATTTTACAAAACTTATTTAGTCAATATGCTGAGAAAATAATCTAAGAAACTAGGTTATATGAAAAATCTTGTGGTGTTAGGATGGGGAGGAGGTCCCATTAATACCTCTGCAAATGATACATGAGTGTTTGCTGAAAGGCAGGTGGACTCGAAACACAGACTGATGAAGAGCAAAGGCTCCGACCTTCAGTATGGATTGCACTTGGGGGGGGGGGAGAAAACACACCCTCCCCACAGAGTTGATGGGTAACAATGGGTGAATATGCTGCAAAAGACTTCTCTAAAGTCTTAGAAAGCAAAGATGATGAAGGTGTGCCCCGCTCAGTCCATGGTGATATCAATTGCTTCATATGTATGTGAACTTGGGCAATCTGTCAGTGAAACCGAAGAGGAATTGAAACAGAGTGCTGGTAATGACTATGAAACATACCATAGACTGCCAGAAAATGGAATAAAACTATTTTGGAGGAAGCCTAGTCAGAACAATCCTTAGCACCAAGGCTGGTGGGACGCAGGGCAAGGTGTCAGGAGAGACTAGTCCCTGTAGGAAGGCACATGCTTGGTAAACTATCCAGTAGGTGCAAAAGAGGACAATGTTCCAGGAGACGGGCACACACAGTGGCTGCAGCACGGAAACACGTGTGAGGATAGAGCAGGACCAGGCAGTGCTTCGTTCTGATCTGCGTGGGGTCACTATGAGTTGGGATCTAACAGCTTGTTTTAAACTAATAACTCATCAATTAGTGGTAGCAATGCCTCAAGTCAGGGTTATTTGTGAATGAAGATCACACCTGTTGGGGACAGTAGCCTTCAGCATCTCAGCTCTCATTTTTGCTAGATTGCATATTTTTAGACTTTCTGTAATGCTACACTGCTGTTTTTCATTGTAAATTCAGTCTAGCTTCTCTCCTTAAAGCCAGAAGACTTTTAAAGCAAGTGGCTGATAGTATAACTGGCACATATATCGAATCTCCTTAGTCTGGGCTGTTGAGTAAGTTTAATTAATTTACTAAGTTAATGTTCCACTGCTAGCAACAGAGCCTCATTGCCATCAGCTGGGGAGAGGGAATTGAAAGCCTAAATGAGCTCATTTTTTCACAGTTGGAATTAGGGACCAGTTAGCCAGTTGTGTGGGTTTTCCAATTTCTCCATCTGCCCTGGGGGGATTCAGGCAATTCACTCCCCCAGCACCAAGTGTGGGTACGCCCAGGCAGAGGGAAGGGGGATAGAAAGAAAGGGAGACAGAGAATAAAAACCAAACTCACCCCCCTCCCCCCACCAATTCTCCTCAACATTTTCTTCCATTTTCAGAACTGGAAGCACTGGGTTTTGCTTGTTTAGTTAGGCTTGGGGAGACTTTTACTAGTGTTCCTAAGAGATCTGAAAAAGCGAAAGGCCCCTGTGAAAGATATTTACCACGTGCATTTTCATTGCAGGGTGTGCAGATAAAGGGAAAACAAATAAACAATAAAAGAATGGAAACAAAATTACAGAAATTTGCAAAATTTGACAAATGGTGGCCTGTAGTTGCCACAAGCTAATGGCTTGCAATGATTAATAAGAGTAAAAATAATTGCATTTCATTAAGATTGATGACACCCCATTTAACCTCCCCTCTCGTTTCAGCCCTAAAGTGGAAAGAGATGAAGTTCTCATCTATAATAGCTCCTGTAACATTACCATGGAAACTGAGGCAGAGATGGAGTGTGAGACGCCTAATCAGCCAATTACCGCCAAGATTACTGAGATATGGAAAAGCCAGGGCCAGAACATTCAGGTATAATCAAATCTTTTTTACAGACTGATTCAAACAGCTCAAATTAAATTTGTAATATTGTGTACATTAAAAAAACAATTTAGTCCAAATGGCAGCGATATATAATATTAAATGCTCTCAAACTTTGAGGAGCTGGTCTAATGCACAACAGCTAAATTCGTAGTTAACTACGGTTAATCATATATTTTCTCAAAAATAAATGAGCGCTGCCTGGCTCCTTTAAAAGCAAATTCTGAACAAATCATCTCCTGGGCGTTTTTGTCCTGTTTTCTGTGTGCCCATCTGAAAAGGGATCTCTGCGGCTTTATTTCTTCATGGAATAAATGGGCTACAATTATCCAGACCCTGCAGTGGGAAGAGTTCCAGATCTCTCAGCCATCTTCAACCTGGTGGGGCAACAGCGTCCACTGGTCCATCCTGTCCATGTCTGTCCCCGTGGAGAGGCCCATGGGAGACTGTCACTTTTGAGGGAGTGCTCTGAAAGCGGGGCTTATTTGGCCCAGCTCTCAATCCTTCCATTTTCAGATTGTCTACACCATTCCATCTAAGTGGCGGATTTAAAAATGTTTTCGCAAAACTCCCTAGTGAGAGATTCCACAGCCTCCCTAGGGAGTTTTCCAGAATTGAAATCAGAGGCTGAAGGCTCTTTGGAATGTAGTTGATAATCTTTTACAACTCCCCGGGCTTCTTACTGTACTCCGATAAAAAAAATATATATTTATTGAGCACCTACTCCCTTGGGTGTCTTTCTCTTTATGAAAGCAATTCCCAGATTTCCCCTCTTTTGTCTGCTTTATTTGGAACAAACATTTGTGGAGTGCTTATTACTTGCTCCAGCCCCACCAGCCTTTCTCAAAGCTGCCACTTCAGGGAAACATTCCCAATCTCACATTCTTCTACCTGGCTCCCTCCTGCATGTTCTTCCTGCCACTTCTGGCCTTCTGCTGAAGCATCTATTCTAGACAATCACAATTACAGCTTTCTCCTGTCCTTCCTAACTTACTTTTTCCATGCTCCTGAGACCTGGCTTGCTCCTTCTTTCACCTGTCCAACCTCTTAATGCTTCTTTGCCTTCCCTGCCCCAGCTTACCTATGATGGTTACTCCCACAAGGCTTCATTGTTTCCCTAGAATATGCCTCTTTTTTCCATTGCCCATTTTACTCCTTTATCCTGGAAACCAGTCTTTTCTGTCACAGCCTCCACCTCCCTTCTGGGCCCCTTTCTCAGCAGCTGACTCTCAAAGATGCCTTAACAGTTTGCTGATGGTAACAAGCTGGGGTTGCAGAGTCAGTGTTGAGGGTGTAGAAAGAGATCAGAAGACCCCCACCTCTGGCTGTGTGGCACTGGGCACTCTACACTTCTCTGGGGCTCCATTTATCGCTGGCTAATGACAAGCTCTCAGGGAAGGGAGGGAGAGACAGGCCAGCACAGGAGGTCAGTGTGTGGGCTCTGGAGCCAGATTGCCTGGCTTCAAGTGTACAACTTGCTACTTGGGGGATCTCAGCAAGTTACTTAGCCTCTCTATGCATTAGTCTTCTCATCTATAAAGTGGGTATCATAATTGAAAAAAGCATTCTCTTCGTGTCCAGTCTATTCCGACTTATAGTGAACCTATTGCATGGAATAGAACTCTTTGGTTTCCAAGACTGTACATCGTTACAGATGCAGACAGCCTCGTCTTTCTCCCACGGTACTGTTGGTGGGTTCAAGCTACTGACTCTGTGGCTCGTAGCCCAAAGTGTCACAGTGTTATTTGGAGTTATGAACAAAACACAGACATGTCTTATAGAAAATTAAGAAAGGCTATCAGTCTTGCATAGACTCCAAAAAGAAAAGCAGTATAAATGTATACAATGAATTCACATAACAAGATGATAGGGGTTACTCAAAATGAGGGTCAACAAAGAACTTATAAAACAATAGAAAAAAGACTGAAAATGCACTGATGGTGGTGATGGTTAATATCATAGTCAAGATTCAGTCTCAACAGAGCAGAGACCGGAAGCTCCTACTTGAAGTAAACATAATAAAAGAACTGGAAACAGAAGACTCAGCCCCCTCCTGGATAAAATGAGGATGCGTTTTTCACCCAGGTGGCACTCTATGAAGCTGGCAAATGGCAGAGTACAGGAGAGTCAGAATGAAGGGATGGCTGAGGGAGCCTTGGCTGAGGGCAGCAAAATTCATCCTGCAGAATCCTAGGAGAAAGCTCTGGAAGTCTGTGGAATCAGGTATCAGAAAGTGGGCAAGCGGCAGGATGCTGAGGTAAGAGGGGTGTTGAAAATCCTCTCAAAGCAAGTTTGATCCCCGGCACATTCTACCAAGCTGGCCCACTCAGATGTCTATTCTTATTTCATCTACTATGGGGCAGAGACATGATTTCTCACCAAGGTGAATTGGCGCTGTGGCATTAGGTGCTGGGTCTCAAACACAGGGGGTGGAGTGGGGAGGAGGCACAGAACTAAAATATGGATAAGGAATGGAAATACTGCTTACGCTTTTGAGAGAGGCCATCTTTTCTACCCCACTGGTGTCTTTCCCTGCTGAGCTCCAGAGTCCAAGACCTGTTCTTCCCAGGAAGAAGACTAAGCCACATGCCTCTGAAGAAATGAAACCAGAGGAAAGCCAAACACATCGTGACATTGAGAAGCCTCACGAAGTTCTATCCACTGGGAGTTCCTATTTAGCTTCTAAGTGCATGGCTCTTAACCACACTTAATGATCCACATGAATGGATGCACTTCTGGCTCTGGCCAAGAGAGGGTAAGGCATTCCAGAGGTTCTGTGCCGAAAAGGTCAAATGCTTTGGTGACATTGAATGACAGCCCAGAGCTGAATCCTGAGGGAAGAGGAGCTCTACATTCATCGTGACTTTTTGTTGGGATAGAGGCAGTGGGCAGAGGCATGCTTTCCAAAACACAGCACAGGGAATGGGGACCCAGAACTGGAGTAGCAGTCCTAGAAGGAAGACTATCCAGAGGAAAGCTTTCCAGAATGCTAACTCTGGTTGAATTTACAGGATAAGCTACTGAAGGGAAGAAGCAAACAGATCTCCAGAAATCTGCTTGGAATCCTCTTGATTTTGTGGCCCAATATTAAATTGAACAAGCATGGACTGCATGTCTGTGAGGGTTGCCAGGAGATGGCTACCAGGAGGCTCAGAGGTTACACAGTCAAATTTGGGAGTGTGGACCCAGTTAAAGTGTTTAAACATCATTTTATACTAAGTCATTTTCATCTGAGATCCCAGAAAGGACAAATCTTATGAATAGGAGATACTCTTGGTAATGAATTGGGCTGTGGTCCACGTGAACAGCGGTTCAAAACCACCAGTAGCTCCAAGGGAGAAAGCTTGGTCTGTTTACTCCTGTAAACAGTTACAATCTCAGAAACCCACAGAGGGTCACTCTGAGACCACATTGACCAGAAGGCAGTGAGTTTGGGGTCTCACCCTAAAGCAAGGCTACTATGAGAATTTGAGACAGAGGCTGGAAACAAAGACTTGACTAGATGCACCTGCTCCTTCGGTAAATCAATTGCCTGCCATGACAAAACACAAATAGCAAACACCACACCATGTTTAAAGGATGCTCTTAAGAACATAGTGCAAAAGAAGTGGGAGTGGTACTGACATCTTCTGACTTACACGGGGGCGGAAAATCAAACATATCAGTTTGAGGCCAATTCTTATAAGTGGAGGTTAGACAGGCCTCCACTCTCCAACGTTCCTTACTGATTCTGACAATGACT
Organism: Nesogale talazaci; assembly: GCA_004026705.1. Taxonomy (NCBI): domain Eukaryota; kingdom Metazoa; phylum Chordata; class Mammalia; order Afrosoricida; family Tenrecidae; genus Nesogale; species Nesogale talazaci. The sequence continues at coordinate 126,546 of PVJH01000520.1, read as the reverse complement.
ACAAAAAGCTCTACTGTCAGTGCTCATGATTATGGGACTTTTGGGGAATATTAAAAGTTCTGGATTAGAAACAGTTCTGGATTAGAAATATTCAGATTATAGCACTTTGATCTCACAGCCTCTTCTCTGCCATATCGAAAGGCAGACATTGGGCTCCTTGGTCTGCTCTTTGCCTTGCCCCAGGAATGTTATAAAGCTATTAGCACAGCTGGTAAATGCCCAAAGGACACAGCACTCCTCCTAAAGCTTCAAATGAAGGTACTCAGCTAGAGTTATCTCTGCTACAGTTAGAAAATCTGGTTCCCCCAATTAAGTGTCTAGAGGCATCCAACTCCACAAAAAAGCCACCTGTTTTAAGACAAACAGCTTTATGTGTTCAATAGGTCAGGAAACCCACCACTCTGTCTCATCCTCTGGGCCTGCTGTTACTTCCTTGATCAATCCTCTAAGGTCAAGGCTTTCTGTCTCCTGGATCTAAGAGGCTCAATACACAGGTCCAGGCATGCCTGTACTGGCTCTTTTCTCGACGACAATAATACTGCTACTACAGCAACAACAACTTATTTTATACCCAGCAGGGTGACAAAATCTACCCATCCCTATGTTGGAGTTTCAAGTTTTCACAATTACAATCAACCTTGTTAACAACCACTCACAATTTAATTATATAAAATTATGAAGCACCATTCTCTACCTCAATCTGTCTGAAAACAAAGGAGATAATATTTAAAGAAATGATAGCCATAAGGTTCCTATATGTGATGAAAATTATAAACTCACAGGCTTTATTAACAAGCTTAATGATTTCAAGGTAAAAGAAAGAGAAAATCATTACTGCAGATCTCAACGTTAAAATGTTAATTTCTCCTAATCAATTTTCACATTTAATATAATTTTAATAAATACCCAAAGTTTTTTTGATTCAAGGATGATGCAAGCATTTTTATTAAATACAATAGCTAAGATACACTAGTCAACTTATCTTGAAAAAGAAGAATAACTTTAGAGGACACTCACTCACTCACTCACCCACCCACCTACTCACTTACTCAATGTCTTTAGTTGATTCCAACTCAAAGGACCCTATAAGACAAGAGTAGAACAGTCCCTATGGATTTCTGAGGCTGTAAATCTTTTCAGAAAGATTTTTCTCTCATGGAGAAGCAGGTGATGGAGACCTTACACTGCCAAGTTTAAGTCCTATTCTAAAGCTCTAGTAATAAAGATAGTGTAATATTGGGACACAATAGACATAGCAAGGGAAAATAACAGTACAGAATTCAACCTAGATTTATATACTGTTTATTTTTTACAATTCTGTCTTAGCAATTTTATGGAGGAAATGAATCTTTTCAATAGTAATCCTGGAACAAGGGCTTGTCTACCTGGATAAAAATGCACTTTGGTGCATTACCTCACACCTTACCTTGATGTTAATGTCTTGGGGATAATTGGTGATGGAGTATAAACCTAACATAAAATCTAAAGCTATAAAGTTTATAGAAGAAATCATAAAAGAATACTTTTATCCTTTTCAGGAAAAAGAGCATGCAATATCATCTTTGACAAAGGTTTCTTAGATAGGATATACAACTGCAAATCACTAAACACCAACAAAGGAGCTTAATCCCAGGGACTAAGCACTTGGTTCTTGACTGAAAGGTGCATGGTTTGCTCCTTGGGAGAATGACTACATTCTAGGAAATCCTAATGGTAGTGCTACTTTGTTGTCTAAGGTCCCTATCAGTCATACAACACCAGACATAAAAGAGAAAAAAAATGTAATTAAGCAGCAACAAAATGAAAAACTTCTTTGGTCTATGTCAGAGATCATGGAGAAAACAAATGGACAAGCCATAGATAAGGAGAAAAACGATCAAAACATGTATTTGACAGAGGACTTTTGTTCAGATTATACAAACAACATCTATAACTCAATCACAAAAAGACAACTTAATAAAGAATGGCTCAACGACTGGAGCAAAATATTCATATATAAAATACTTTTCACCAATGAAAATAATCCTGAAAATGTAGCTAGCAGTATTATTCTTAATAAAATGCAGATAGGTATCATAGTTGGAGAGTATCTTTCCTTCTTTGTGCCCACACTCTGTACCAGCTGAGCTAAGGGATGCTTGATCACTGTGCCACCAGGATTCCTTAGGTTTAAGACACTTTGACTGAAGCTGCAAGCTCCCAGTGTGTACCTTAATCTATGGAATACCGGGACAAGATCAACACTTCTCATATTTTCTCCACTCGGTTGCAGTGAAATCAATTCTATAAGACTTGCCCCATAGGGTTTTCTTGGCTGTAATCTCTCTGTACAAGTTGTCATGTCTTTCTCGCAATGAGCTACTGGGGGGGGGGGCTTGACCTGCTATCACTTTGTTTAGCCTCCCAATTGCATCATTGAGGCCTCTCCTATCATTCTAGTGACACAGTCTTGAGACAAGCCTTCATGTTTGGCTGATTACATCACAATCCCCCCCCATATTTATATTTAAGACATTAATCTGAGCTTTTCAATATACATATTTCTGTGGAAGTGATGAAAAGTTTTTCTCTTACAAAGCCCCATAAATCAAAGCTACTACCACTGTGTCAATTTCAACCCATAATGACCCTATAGGACAGAACAGAAATTCTCCACAGGGTATAACTTCTACAGTCAAAATCTTGTCAGGAATACAGGATTTACAGGTAAATCTTTACAGGAATAGACAGCCTCATCTTTCTCCCATAGGGAGTCTCATAAGTACTTTACTTGTCTTGTAGAATTTATGTGTTTTGTACTTTAAAATTACTCCTTTTATTTAAATGTCTTCTCTTCCAACTAGATTTTAAACTTCCAGAGGGTAGGATCCATATTTGATTCATCCAACAGGAATGAATTGATGAAGGATTCTATTTGCATTAAGATGTTGATAATAAAACAAAAGCATGTGACTTAACTGAGTTCTACTTTCAGGACTCTGCTGCTAATGGAAAGGTCAGAGGTTTGGACACATCAGCCACTGGCCGGGAGAAAGACGTGGCAATCTGTTTCTGTAAAGATTGCAGCCTTAGGAACCCTAGAGTGTTGCTATGAACTGGAAATGACTCTCTGGAAATGGAATTCAAGGTGACTCCTAACAATGATGCACTGTCGCAATGTGACAAATTTGACATTTTCTTCATAATGTGCCTAGCTATTTAGGCACTAACTTAAAAGGAAATGAAAAAGAGAGAGAGGAAATACAAGAACCAAAATAACAACAATATCAACAACACAGAAAGCCCCTGAATAGAAAATTCAGAAGTAGAAAATGAAACCTCACTGTTTCAGAAAAAAAAAATCTATTCCCTAATCAATTTTATTCTATAACTGATGTGTGAAAAACACTTGTCTCCACCCTCTGCCCTCCCCTCTTCCTCATTTCTCTTTTATATATTGTTTGTCTTCTCCTTTCCCTCCTTTCTTTTCTTCTTATATTCTTTTAGTGTGTGTCTTCAGGGTGCAGATAACCTCGTGGTGAGCTGCACATTGGTCTGCAACGCAGAATCAGTTACTCAAACCCACCAGCAGCTCCACGGGAGGGAGATGGGGTTGTTTGCTCTTTTCCATATTTATACCCAGAGTGACAATTCTGCTTTGTCCTGGACGATCACTATGAGTTGAAATCAATTCAATGGCAGTGCTAATTTTTGTCGTAAAATAAAATGGTAAGGGTTATCATGAGTCAACTTGATGGAAGCAGTTTTTTGTTTTAAATGTAATCTTCAGGGCAGTGTTTGTGGAGGGAGCTAATGTTCAAAAGGGGTGGAGCTAGTGGTTTTTAGGCCAGGGTCTTAAAGAGGTCAATACTCAGTCATTTCCCCTGGCCTTGCTGACCCGGGGGGGAAGAATTTCTGGGTTCTGTGTCAGCATTTTCTCTGTGGAACGAGTCTGACTGTCTGGCAGTCCCCTCCTGTGAGGGTTGGGGAGGCAGTGGATTGCACACATGAAAGGAGTCTCACCTCTGAGTGACCGGTGCAAAGAGGACTCACCATACATGAGATCCAAAGGACCTGCATTCTCACTTGAGTCAATGATTATAGCAAGTCATTTGACTGAAGTTCATAGTGCCAGGGCACCAGCATTTGGATAAAACCGATACATATGAAAAGAGAGGAGGATGAGGAAGCCAAAGACTGAATAGAAACATGATTATATAGTGGGGATGGTCTTGACACTAGAATAAAACTAAAGCTAATAAAACTAAAGCTAATCCTGGGACTTTCTTCTTAAACAACATTGGAAAGTCTCTTTAGCTTAAAAACTGAACAAAATGAGACAAACAAAAAACACTCACTGCCATACAGTTAATTCTGACTCATATCAACCCTACAGAACTATGTAGAACTGCCCCTTTGGGTGTCTGAGGCAGTTAATATTTATGGGCGCAGAAAATCTCCTATTTGTCCGTTGGTGGGTTTGCCTTGCTGATCTTGTGGTCAGCAGCACATCATTTGGTCCACTGTGCCAGCAGGGCCTTCGGGGCCAGTTAATTCCTGCTTCATGGAGCTGTGAGAATTAGGTAATGCAATGTTGGGCTTTTAACACAGTGGCCCATTCATTGGAAAGCCTCACAATATAGCAGGTATTACTATTTTTGGTTAAATCTATAACCACCAAGAATCTATTTTCAAAGAATACTTAGACATTTGGGGATATTTCTAAATGTAGCAGACTACAAAACAAGGGGAATTCATGTTTTCAAAAATCCATTTGTGGGCACAAATAAAGAAATGATAAGAAGGGCTGAAAGCTATGTTTTTCTCATTGGCCATGACGGGCAAATAGTTTATGTCCTCATAGCTGGGTTGTATTGAAGAATGATGACACATCTGTCACCCTTCCTCAAGCCACATGTACACTTTTATGCAAAGCCCGGCCGCTACAGCTTATTCTATTGTCTGCTCCACATACAGATCTTGCTGTGGAAAAGGGGCCTTGCCACATATTTGAATCCATGATGTTTGTGTGTTCAGGTCTCTCTTGTGCTTTTCTAATCTTTATTTTTTTTAAGAAGGAATTCAATAAATGTTTACCCTTGAATGAAGGCTTAACTTCAGCTGAGTGAGTTAGCTGTGTGCCGCGCCTTCTTGATAAAATGGGTTCTTGATATTCAGTCAGTTCTTCTCAATATGAGTCTATGATATTGAGAAGACTTTGTTATAATTTGCCTTACAAAGTCTTCTCATTCATAGTTCATCTATCACTCCACTAATTACCTCAACCCCTCCCCTCTGTGCGCCCCCCCCCCCCATCCCCAACTCACTGCTATCTAGTCAAACCTGACTCTCCATAGGCAGAGGACACACGTGTCACAGGGTTCCAGGGCTAGCCTCAGTATGCTTTGGGTTAGCAGTCCTGTGCTTAATCTGTTGTGCCACCAGACCACTGTTAGATCATCCTACAGGAGTTAAAACCATTTCAGAGACTCCATTATAAGCTTTGATATTAAAATAAGTTTCTGCTCTCAGCCGAAAACAATGAGTTTTGTTAGCTCTGCAAAAATTATCCTATTAATAACAGAGATCAGTCCCTTTGGGACTCAATAGGATTATTTCTTTCTAAAGTACAACTCATCCTAGTCCAAATAAATACTGTGTGGAATTTTCTCAGTGAAACCTCATATTGTGTAGAAATACATGCGCTCATTTTGGATTTGACTGTGGGAATTTAATAAGTAGGTATCTTTTAGGCCTTTGCAAATATGCAATTTAATTTGTCCTCAGAGAGACATGTATGGGTTATGAAGCTGGTAGGCTATGACATTGATTTGGGTGGTGGAATACGAACACATTATAGTACTTCAGATTTGACAGGAGAAGTGAAGTTGGTGAGTGAAGAATCACACTTATTCAAGATCTTTGTTATTACACATCTGGCAATTTTTGGCAACTAAATTTTGAAGTCTCAAGTCTCAATTTCTTGATCTGTGATATGGCAGGATTAAATGAAGTTCTTAGGAATGATGCTAACAGGATATTTAATGCTTTAGATGAAAGGAAAGCTTGTTTTCCAGAGGTTCATGAATATTCAAAGTGCCCAAGTCTCAGAGGTCCCAGATAGTAGATAACTGTGTTTTCAGAGATTAGGATGTAGTCCCACTTTGTACATGTAGTGGTGGCGGCAGTGTGTGTGTGTGTGTGTGTGTGTGTGTGTGTGTGTGTGTAGGAGGAAGGCATAAGGTAAGGTTCAGAAGAGTTAAGAAATGTAGCTTCTTTGCAGGACCTGTTCAACATTAAGATTTTTCTATAATTATGAGGTGTCATTAATTTTGAATCTAAATATATGGCATTTAAGTTTGCCACAGCAAATAATCATCTCTATCTTGAGATGTGATCACCAGTATACTAAGTACTAGAAACTTGTGGTTTACCTCAGTGTGTTAGTCCGGGTAGACTAGAGAAACAAATACACAGACTCACATATGGATATATAAGGGTATGGTTTATATACAAGAGGAATAGGATATTAAGAAAGCATATCCACCCAGTCCAGTTCAAAGTTATAAGTCCGATATTAGCCCATATGCCTGATACCCGTCTATAATGTCTCCTTCTGACTCACAAAGTCACAGGCCAGTGGGTGCAGAATCCCGGCACTGGCAGGGGTCTCCCCATGGCTCCTCACTTCCAGGATTCAGGGCCCATCAACAGCATCCAGTGGTGGTAAAGGCAACTCAGCGCTGGCAGGGCTCTTCACCTGGCTTCACCAGCTTCAGAGGTCTGGTTTCATGAGGGTAAGGCCATGTGGCTTCTCCTCCAGCTCCTGGGATGCTGTCATTTTGTCTTGTCTGTAATTTGTCATCTCTGAGACTGACTCCCAACAACTGGGGAGATAGCTTCTCATCTCCACTAGGGAAATATCGTGAGATTTCCCAGAAGTGTCAGGAGAAAGCCTTGCCCACACAGAGGCCTCATTGGCTACTCAATGGCTACCTCCAGATTAACAGGCTAGACTCCACCCCTACATCTGAATCATGAACTTAACATAAGCACATGACCTCCACCCTCAGTGATATTCTCTTTTAAAAATTATTGGCTTAGGCACCCACGTTTTCTCCAAAGTTTCTTGTTGTTTTCACCACTGCTTCAGGTTTTCTCTTTCTTTAAAGAGTCATGTTTTTAGGTGCCATTAATACAGGTAGACTCATGGAGACATTATGTAGAACAGAATGAAATGTTGCCCAGCCTGGACCTATGTTATGTATTTGTCATTCACATGTACTTCTATGTGAGAGAAATGTAGGCAGTCTTGTCTAAAAAGCTGCAGAAATTGAAAGTCAGGAAGTGGAAAAATTTGGATGAAGATGAAAAGGGAAAACATCTCAATTTCATAGGGAGAATGTGCTTGTTCAAATATTGAGCATGTTATTGGAACTGACTTTATTAAATTGAGAACTCATCTCAGCAAGAAAGAACTTTTTTCCTTCACAAGGGTGTTTTAGAAGAGAAAAGGTGAAACAGAAAGAGAGACAGAAAAATGTTGGATAGAATTAAAAGAGTTTTAAGCTCTTTTCCAAATAGAAAAATAACTACTCTCTTTACAATACTATAATGTGATAGGATGGAATAATGTTAATTTGTTATTTGTTAATTTTGGGGATAGACTTTTCTCAATTAAAATATTTTTCCTTCTTTTCTTTATCCCCCCTGGTTTGCCATAACTGTGTGTGAATTGAAATAATCTCATTAAATAGGTCAATGACACATGTATATCTATCTTAGATAGTAGGTGAATGTGTTTTCAGAGGTTAAAATGTAGTTCCACTTTGCATATGTAGTGGTGATGGCAGTGAGTGTGTGTGTGTGTGTGTGTGTGTGTGTGTGTGGTGGAGGAAGGCATAAGATGAGCTTCAGAAGAGTAGCTCCTTTACAGGACCTGTTCAGCATTTAATATAGTGCTGTAACTATGAAGTACCACTACATATTGCATCATAGAGTTGTCTTCCTGCTGCCTTGGTGGTTCTCCTTGACCACTGGCTTCCTTTAGTTAAAGTTAGTTTGTGACAGGTATGATAGTTAAAATTTTGCTTAGCTGGGACAGAATCTTCAGTTTGGGGGCAGTTAACATGAAGTAATTCCCATGACCTGACTGAAAAGAATGTCATCTTGGTTAATCAGTTGTAAGCCTCCACAATGTGATATATTCTTCCTCAATTTATGCCCTGATGTACTTAATGGCCTTGAGAGATGTCAATATATGTGGATGCTGTGGAAAAGTGATTTTTATTTTTGCTAAATCTGGGTCCTGCATTTGACTCATTAACCCCTGGTCCTTTGGACTTGAGCCAATGGTCTTCCCTATTGCCTGCTGATTCTGGGAGTTATCCATGGCCTGCTATCTGACCTGTCAACCTTGTACTCATTCACCTCTCTAGTCACAATCCTGAACTGCTGCTTTTCTATTTATCTGTTTCAGTATCCATCAGCTTGTGGTCTTCCTGCCAATCTTGTGTGTATCTATCCCCCAAACTAAAAGTCAGAGATGTCTCATTTAACAGTTGATAATTGAACATAGAACTTACCTGAACTTCAGTATTCCAGATCTACTACAGTGGGAGGCATTTTCTTGATATAATTTTCACTGGTTTAGCTTCTGGAGAGAAAATAGCCACACATTGTCGATAGAGTAATTATTGATCCCCAAACTGGTACGAGGCATCTTTCTTATTACCTTTATCTATGGAACCAAGATTAATGTAAGTCAAGGGAATAATATGTAGACTCATGAAAATCTTGTATACAACAGAGCAAAATATTGCCTGGTTTTATGTCACTCTTATGATGGATTTCATGTAATACTATGGAGGTGTACAGGATTTTCATTGGCTGGTTTTTGGAAGTAAAATTTTCAGGCCTTCCCCCCTAGTCTGTCTTAGTGTGTAAGCTCCACTAGAATCTTTGCCAACTCCCAGCAAAGTGTAAGCCCACACAGCCAGATGAACAGTAGCAACATGTCAGATGCATTGGCTAGGAATCAAATCCAGGCCTTCAGCAAGCAGAATGAGAATTCTACTAAACTATCCATGCTTAAGAATGTAGGGAGAGACATTTAAATTCTGGATGCTACTATTTAGCCCTCTCTTTTCCTTTGTCACAGTGACTATGTAACAGAATACAGAGTCAACTTATGGAGGACAGGTGCTCTGTTCTGGAGAGTTGTCAACATTTTTAGTGGTCTCTATGTGAACATGAAATAAGCATTGTTTACTGTTGCAATTTTTAATTAGCTTAATTGTGCTCATGTGGAACCTGTACATAGGTCTAGAGGAAGTTGTTCCAATGAAACAAGGGGATACTGAACATTTGAAAATCAGAAAAGGTGTATGTCAGATGCCTTAGTCTGGGCTCTCTAGAGACACAAAACTAATGAAGTCTATACATGTATATAATTTTATATCAGAGAAAGGGCTCAAATAATTGCAGAAGTATACACATTTTAGATCCATGAGTCAGGTGTCAAGCTGGAGGTATCTTTTGACTAGCATAACTGCAGTGACTGATGATCCCAAGATAGACTCATCAGCCAGCAGACTTTTGGCTGCAGAGGAGAATAAATCCCAGGTTGGCAAATAAGAAGGCAGGCAGTTGGAACAAATCTAAAGAACTGGAGTTCAGAAATGTAGGACACAGCACAACTAAAAAGAAAGAAAGCTCTTCTATTGTCCACTTATATTAGAAGGAGCTATACCACGGAGGAAACTGCCTTTTAATAGATTAGATGAGTAGGTGTGTTGCATCTCAAATTAATCTTCTTATAACTGATTGGCTGCTCATAGTAGATCCGATTATGGAGGTAATTATATTGTATTAAACCTCATTGTCAGGGATCTGCATCTTAATTGCCAAACCACTGAGAATCATCATTATCCAAGTTGACACAAAACCTTAAATGTTACATTTGAATTGCTTCCTTTCTCCACACTTATTCATTCTATATGGCCAGCAGGTAATATGAGAGGTTTGGCTATAAAAAGAAGAATCTGACACAGGGGTTGGAGGAACAACTTGTGATATTTCAGATAACACAACTTGTGATATTTCAGATAACTCAAGCTTATTTTCTGAAAATATAAAGGACTTGAAACACTTACTGATGAAGGTAAAAGATTACAGCCTTCAATATACATTGCATCTCAATATCCTCATGACTAGATGATTAAGCAACATCATAATAAACAGGACACGCTCCAGTTTTCTTAGCCCTCAAACTTAAACAGTGGTCTGAGTGGCTTAAAGAAAAAAAGGAGGAAAGTGAAACCGAAATGGACTTGGAGTCCTGTGACAAACAAGTTCACTTCAAGCAATAACAACAACAATAACAACAACAACAATAACAATAGCAAAATTAACAGGAAAAAGTCTAAAGATGGCAAGGACTTAATTTTAGTTGATAAAAGTTATATACATGTATAGACTTCAATCTACAATAAACATCTATGGAAGCAACAATAAGAAACTGAATGTTGTACTGCATTGGGACAATGCTCTGCTAAAAACCTCTTTAAAGTGTTGAAGAGGAAACAAATCATTTGGAAGACTAAGGTGGTCTGACCCAAGTCAAGACCTTGTCGATTACTTTATATACAGGTGAAAGCTGGATAATGATTAAGGAAAACAGCCTTTTAATTATAGTGTTGGTGAAGTATATTGGATATACCAAGGACTACGAGAAGAATGAACAAGTATGTCTTGATTACAAGAACATCCAGATTATTCCTTAGCAGTGAGAATGGTGAGATTCATCAGATACACTTTGGACATATTATCCAGAGAAACCAGTCTCTGGAAAAAGTATATCACATTTGGTAAAATAGAGTCAGTGAAAATGCAGAAGCCCCTTGGTGAGATGAATTAACACAGTGGTGAAGCAATTGTGAGCCTGACACTGGATTTGGCAGTGTTCTGCTCATGGGGTTGCTATGAGTCTCAACTGGCTGCACAACAACCAGGGAATAATAACAACAACATTGTTCCAAAATGTGCTTGCTCTACTGGGAATTCCACCTTTGTTGGCTATCGTACATCATCTAGTCAGCCTTGTCCAGTGACACTTTTTTTCCATAAATTATTTTTCATTGATCTGCCTGTCTCATTACTCACATATGGTACCTTTAATTCTTCTTCCTGAGTCCACTTGGAACCATAACATGGTTCCAGTCATACATTCTTGGTGGCAAGGTATTCCAAACTAGACTCTGAGGTGGGACCATTAAGCAGACATTCTGACTGGGTGATATTCGTGGGGGCAAATGAGCAGACGTTAGGTTGTTGGCAGCCTTTTCCCATCCTCTGGATTCATATTTTCCCATACTTGGTTGTGTTTCTGCTCTCACTTACTGTACCTCCTGAAAACCAACTAACCAAACTCACTAAACAAACTCACTGCCATAGAGTCAATTCCTACTTACAGCGATCCTATAGGACAGAGCAGAACTGCCACTGTGGTTTTTTGAGACTCTAACTGATTATGAGAGTAGAAAGTGCCATTTTTACCCACAGAGCATGTGCTGGTTTTGAACAACTTATGAACTTTTTGGTTAGTTGTCCAGTGCCTAAACATTGCACCACAGTCCTTACATCCTGAAAATCCTCTGTGGGATTTTCTAGTGCTGAACAGTTAATCATTTTCTTTTGCAAATTTGTTGATACGTTTCATCTGTGCTAGGTCTCTACTTTCTTGTAACAAACCCTTCAGAACTTTGTCTGTAAAGAAAAAGAACTACAAATCAATTATATACCTCTATCTCCAACTCTTTCTGTATCTACAACGAGCTAGTTGCCATTGAGTCAACTCTGACTCATGATAACCCACCAAACACATCAGGGTAGAACTCTACCATATAGGGTGGTCAATGGCTGGTTTTTCAGAAGTAGATCACCAAACTTTTTTTTCTGAGGTGCCTCTGAGTGAACTGAGCTACTCCTGAATGAACCAGAATCTCTGACCTTTTTAGTTAGCAGCTAGAAATGTTAATTATATGCAAACATTCAGGGACTTCATCTGTACTTATAGCTCTAGCCACAAGGGGACTTCAAAAATTCATGGAGAAACAGAACAAAAAAATGGACACTGGTTAAAGGGCAGATAAGTGTTAACTTAGGTGAATGGAAGGACCATATACAATAAAAGGGAGATCAGAAAACAAATGTGAACAGGAAAATGCACTGGGAAGTCGACAAAGGTTAAAGGCAACAGAGGCAAATGTTGTTATATACAAGTCTTGCAACAGGGGTGATGTCTAAGCTGAGATGTGGAAAGAAGAGGAGGCTAAAGACCTACGGGTAGGTGAATGAGAGTATGCTCATGAACACACATAGATGTCCCAGAAAATAATTGTATATGTGTATTTCCTTTGCATCACATCTCCATGGATATGATGGAGCTTGCAGAAGACAATATGAAAACTTAATAGTCATACACAAACACCTTGAAGGAATGAGTCACTGGATTTGGAGAAATCAGGGTTAGAGTCTCTCGGGACACCACGGTCTGTTCGAATAATATAGTGTGGCAGTTACATAATCTCCTGCACCTTGAGAAGGGGTGGAGTCTAGCCTGTTAATCAGGTTGCAACTTGATGACCTCATTTGGAGGCATGAAGGTGATAACTATCTCACAGGAGGCTACATAGACTCTCTGCTGGTCTTCCTACAAGACATTCCTGTTGATAAGCCACACAGAGCTACACTGATGGAGCAAGAGCCCTGGAGCTGGAGGAGTCACGTGGAGACCCACACCAGTACTAAGACACTTCCACCACCATAGGAACCTCAAGACTTTCTACCCACTGACCTGTGATCTTCCTGCACTCAGCGTCATTGCACATGTTGCATGAGTTGAAGAGGAATTTACAGACCGTTATTGGACACGTGGGCTAATCTTGGACTTATAAACTTGATCTGGGCTGGACTGGGATGTTTTCTTAATATATATTTACTCTTTGGTATAAAGCTCTTTCTTATACACATTTGAATGTCTATGAATTTGTTTCTCTAGTCAAGCCAGAGTAACACACATAGTTCCCAGAGACAGTGTTAGACATCCTGCTGTGTTGAGTAGCATCTGGGATCTTAAAAGCTCATTAGAGCCAATCTAAGGAGCATGTATTTGTCTTTCATGGTCCAGAGGAAAGAAGAGTGGTGGGGGAAAAAGGCGCATGAAAACTGTTAGTCAAATGAACTAATAGACCACATATGTATTAGTCTTACCATCCTGAGAACAGAAGAACTAGATAGTTCCTTACTATCACTACTGACTACTATTTAAGAATCATATTAGAAAATAAAATAAAAAAGAATCATATTAGAAAGTACCATATATTAAAAAAAAGTCCTGGATAGAAAAATATGAAACAGATCTCATAATCATTAATTAAAAACAAACAAGCAAACAAAAAACCCAACACAGGTTAACTGGTTGCATAGAGACAGAAACCCAAGACAATGACCCTTAGTCTCTCTACAAGTCTGGAATTAAACTCATGCCAATGTTAGAATAATTAGCTACGAAGGAGCAGCAGTTACCCAGGACAAAATACAAACAGTTATGACCAAGAAAATATGGAAGCAAGAAACACAGAGAAAGGAGATTACAGATGATATGTGGAGAGGATTGTAGTGGATGAGTTGCAGACTCATTCACAATAAAAAGAAAAAAGATAATGGAATTTTTTGCAAGAACTCTTTGAACCCCCTTGTATATTTATAGACTAATAGCTATGGTGTATGTTGTCAATATCTATTTTACGTACATAATGTACTTACAGCTGTTTTCCACACAAGCTTGTTCTCTTATCTCTCCCTTCATATTTTATTTTAAGATTTTTAGAAAGTATTGTGATGAAGAGTCTAATCACAAGGAATAAAAAAACCTGATTCAGATCAGGTTTAGTGATAAAAATCAGGTTGACTATTAAGTGAAAGAGAGACTTTATTGGCTTACAGAACTGGCAAGCTCAGGAGTCAGGTGGAGACATCTCGATCTGGGTCCTTTGTGTTCTCTAATGAGCTAACTCTTTCCTTGTCTCTGCCTTGCCTTCCAGAGGATCTGATTCAACCCAAGCTTGCTTTCTTTGTGGCTGTAGGATTGCTGCCAGTACTTCCTAGGGCTACTTAATTCCTTATTTGGACTTTATTGAAATAAGAGGGCCCACAGACTCTAAGGAAAAATGTATTTTCTCAGATTGCCTGCTCATGTCTTATTAGTCCAAGTTGTATTAATAGACCACACTGCCTTGTCTGTCAGTGTCTTTATTGACTGACTTTTCTTAGTCTGTGTCTACTGTGGGCTTTACAATACAGCTGGCCTCATCCCAAACATGGGATCAGTAATGTTTGGAAGGAAAACACTTGACTGTTAAAGGGTGAGAATTGGGAACATGGATCCTGGAGAGGTGGCAGCAGGGGGCGAGGGAAGTTCAGCAATATTTGTCCACAATGGCATTGCGTTTTATTCGTAGATCTAAACTCTATTCCTAACCACTTCATTTTGATAACCAAGGGTATTGAGGAAAAAAGCACCTTTTCTGAGTAAGAAAGCTAGCTAAGTGAAAAGAAAACTCTTGGTGCTCTAGACTCCCTCCAAATTCAGTAGATGTATTTGCTTTTTCCAAACAAGCAAATAAACAAGAACACATAATGACTACATAAAGTACACATACCTTCCATAGCCTGCAGGACCTCAAAATCAGTTATGTGTTTCTTTTGTGATGTGCATCTTCCTGATTCTAAATGACAGTAGTTGTTTGTATGACAGACCAGCTCCCAATGGGGATGGCTCATCATTCTGTTGTATTTGAGACAATCATCCTCTAAAAATAAAGGAAAGAGCAATCTCAGGAAAGAAAGGTTTGTTACAGTGTTTGTTTCTCATAATGGGCATTCTCAAACACGTTACAAATATGAATCAAACCTCCCAGCATCTGTCATGATATTTATTTAGAATAGAGAAGACAGAACCCACTGACTAAGGCTCCTCCATGAATTAATGTCAAAAGCCAAGACTTTGACTGTTGGGGCCCCCAGCTCCACTACCAGTCACCTGACAGCACTGCCATTTAACTTCTCTCTGTTCCCAGAGGGTGAAAGTGTGCAGGGCCAAGCAGAAGCAAATATATTTTATTCTGTTTCTGCCTGGCACCGATTAATATGAGTTTGAAGGACACTGTTTGATGCTTTTACTAATATATGCACAACGAATGGAGCAGTATGTCCAATAGGAAGAGCATGGCACTCCCCTTTCTGGAAAATGAGATCATTGTTCCTTAATCCTTCTCAGCTTTTATTTATAGAACACTCAGAAGATGCTAGTCATTATATTAGCTGCTATGCAGGATTCTCAGATGATTGTTTTGAGAGATGGCTGAAGATTAGGATACTATGAAGGGTTTGGATAAAAATTGATGTGCTTGAAATGTCCATAATGTTAAATCTAGAGAACACATTTGATCTTGAATAGTCTTAGTGTTATATGTACTTCTCCAGAGTTAATTTCCAGTAGAAGAAAGACAGGAAATAAAGTCAGCAACTGGGTTATTCCAAGCCAAACCTGTTGCTGTTGAGTTAATGCAGGGTGACCCCATGCATGCTTCTCATGGGACTGTGGAGGCTGGAACCTTTGTCAGCAGCTTGCCAGGCATTTCATCTGAGGCATGTCTGGTAAGGTTTGAACTTCCATTCTGTCAGTTTGTATTACACAGGGCCTTCCGATAATTATGCTATGCACTGTACATGATAAGTGTGATAATAAGCACATAATATACATTTCTATATGGTATATCCATGAAGGCAGATTTTCTGGTAGGAAAAATCACCAGGAAATTCTAGGAAGGCATGGCATTCTCCTGGCCAGAAAGGATGGCCAGCACTTGCACCAAATGAATGAATGACATAGACATTGGTGTTACAAGTCCAGGAAGTAGGAACACAGAGCTGATTCCCACATATATAAACTGAACACATATAGATATGGCTTGACAAGGAATGTGAGAAAGTATGTTTTGAAAAGATGATGAGCAGCCTTGAGTGCCAATGAAGGCACTGTTTGAATTCAGAAGGGAATGTAGAGCTACTGAAAGATTTATTTTGCAGCTGTCACTTTGCCTTATGAAATTCCCCAAAGATCCTGCATCAGCTATAGACTGCTAGCCTGGCTGAATTGTGCCTGGTGCTATACTGACATGTGGTTGTCATCCTCTTGAGTTCAGATTCAAGTATCTGAAGGGTAGTGGTGTCTGCTGAAGCTAGAACTTAAGGAAATGAGGCATCTTATAATTGCAGGCAAGAGTGGATGATATTCTGAAGTTCATATGGAGACATGGGTAACTGAGTGGCAGAGAGATGCATGTGATTTCTGCTAGGCATTTTAGATTCCTGGTAAGTGTCAGAGGCAAGTAATATTGCCTAGTGGTCTGAAAATGGGGACTTGGGCACTGCCTCTCAGAGATGCTGCTACCTATTTGTGTGATTTGTACCCAGTCAATCTACACAGACTGCAAAGTCTGAGTTTTCCCATCTGAAAGAAATCAGATGAAATAAATACTTTACAATGTAAATAGTGTGGGCATTTGTAGCAAAGTAATTTTCATTCGGAAAAAGGGTCCCATAGGTTATTTGTTGGGCTGCAAGTTTGGCAGTTCAAATCCACCAGCAGCTCCCTAGAAGGAAGAGGAGACTGTTCCATAAAGATTTCCAGTCTCCGAAAGACAATACAGTGTTGCTATGATATGGAATGGACTCAGTGGCAGTGGGTTGGGTTTCATTTGGTGGCCAAAAATATGCTTTAGAAATGCTGCAAACAAGAATCAACTCTGGGAATCATGGCATCTGCAATTGTCCTCTGCTGAATCCAGACTTTCCAAACTATTTTGATCATAAGATTCTTCCCTATTTACATTTTCCTTCTATGCCTCATCTACTGTGAAACATTGATAACTTTTAAACTTCATCATTTTAAGGTCCCAGGAGCCCTGGGGGCATAATGGTTATGCATTGGGCTGTGAGTCCTTAGGTCGGCAGTTTGAAACCACTCCTCCAAGAGCAAGATGACACTTTTTACTCTCATAAACAGTCACAGCCTCAGAAACTCACAGGGACAGTGCTATTCTGTCCTACAGGGTCACGATGAGATGGCATTGGTAGCATTGAGTTTGGTTTTCGATTTGCATGTGTTAAGCTCTTAGTTATTAACTTTAAAAGACTCACAATCGGAACTTACCCTGAGACACCTTACAAGAAAGCTTCCATAAGCTCATGGCCGCAGAAACTGTTGGTGTCTTTCTCTCGTGTGCATAGAGCTGCCCTGAGTGAGGATCCCCTGGGTGTCCTTCCCTGGACTCTGATCCTGTGTTGACTCTGAAAGGTTAGTTTCAGGTTGCGATTTTCTACATCCAGAGGAAGTTTGCTCCTTCCATCTGATGAAGTGCATTTTCCTAACTGCTGAACAGGATCGGTAACCTCAAATCAACTTCTCTAAGTTGAGCCACCAAGTTCTACAAAAGTGTGTTTCCAAGTGCTTTGAGATCCTCTCTGGAAGGAGCTCCCTGGGGGGTTTGTCATATGACTTCATTAGGAATCTTGTATGCTAAGGAGCCATCAACTTTCCATTTGGAATCATCATATTTCTAACTTACTGTGTTAACCAAGAAAGAGCTGAGGGATTATTTTTTTCTTCTCTTTTGCATCTGTAGATAATGTAATTTAACCTAGCCAAAAGAAAAAAAAGACACTGATTGTCTGTCCCACGGGACTTAATTAACTCCCAGCTTCGTGGTGTGCCGCAGAAATAACAAGAACAGTAAAAGTTCGGGTGCTCCGCACCTGTCCACTTCCACCTCTGGTGTGCATAATGAGATGTCAGGAGCGGTGACACTGATGAGATGTGGGAAGCGCCCTGATTGCAGGAGGCGGCGAGCTGCCCGCTCCGCGCCCGTCCCAGACTCTGGCCAGGCTGGAGCAGCGTGTCAGTGACAATGTCTAGCCTTCTCCCCTCGCTCACCTCCCTGCCACCGGAGCAGTGGTTTTGTTAACCTTTAGCTCTGCCTTCTACACCCTGGTCGGATGTTACGACAATTGTCATGGGACAGATGCCATGTTTATTAAGCTGCCGGTAGCAAATCCTGACTGGTAGTGCAGGATTCTACCAGCAGCCCTCAGGGGAGCCCATTAAGAAATTGCAAAGCTAATAAAAATCATGCTGGATGAAATTGCAATCCTCTGGTGTCACTCCATGATGGGTCGAATCTGGTTTTAAATTTTAATGGGGGCAGGCACTGGAGGTTTGAACCGGGACCCTTCTTAGCCCAGAGCTGGAAGGGCGCGGCAGCAGGACAGGCTGGCTTCTCTCATCATCGCGAGGCTTCCGTTCATGGACATTGGGATGGATTCGTGTTTCTAATGTGCTAAGAATGCACTTCTGGAAAGAAACCCCACCATGCCACGTGTCCTGACATTTGGGCCACAGGCTCCAAGACACAGATTAAAACCCTCAGTGCCCACTCCTAAGGGGAATCTTGAGAACATGGAGGGAGGGAGGTTCACTTCCTTGTATCAAGTTAAAATTGTTCAGATTCTTTCCCATCCTGTTGTGTTCTTGAAAGGAGGTGTCAGGTCCCTTGATAGAGCCCTTGTAGTGCCTCACCTTTTCTCCACTCTGCAGGCAGCCCATTGAGATCAGGGTTCCAGGGACCCTTGGGTCCAGACAGACATCTTTTCCACTCTAACTTTCTGCCTCTAGTCACAGAATTGATAGCTCCAGCTGGACAGATTGTTAGCTTTCAGACACGGAGCGAAGCAGCCAGTGTTTCCAATGGCTTGAGAGGGCTTCAGTTTGTGAAAAGTTCATCCATTTGCCCATGAACTTTGGGGGTGTATTCTGTATTTTATTATAAATGCATTTATTATATTATTAATTATAACTGAATACTATTATAAATAATAATAGTAATAGAGATAAAGTTAACCGAATGCTTACTTCCTGTCAGGCACTGTGGGAACTCTTTCACTTGATTTATCCCAGTTTAATGCTTAGAAGGAAACTTCAGGTCACTATCATGGTCAGCTTCTTTTCCAGATTAAGTAACTGTTCAGAGAGGACCAGACCCTTCTTACCTGGGTTCCGGTAATTTCACCGCTAATTTTCTTTCCAAAAAGAGGAAAGAAAAGCTGTCCTCCTCTGTAATTTGTGCAATGTGGGAACTGGTATTTTCATGTATAGCTTTTCTGTGATTACTGCAATCATCTGTTTTATTGAACAGATATTTGAGTTAAGTGGAACTAAAATGAAAGGTCAATAGATTAAAGTGACATTTCAAAATGTCCATTGCTCAAACCAAACACCCTTTTGTCTGATTTAAAAAATGACACATGCATAGTGTAGAAAGATTACAAAGAGATGGTTAAAAGGAAGCACAATGAAACCCTCCATGATTTCACTAAGGGACTGGTGTTCAGGGTTGTCCGAAGCCTTTGGAAGGCTTCATCAGCACACATGACCTTTAGGCTGGGTAGTCTGGACAAGACAACTGATGAGCTCAGTGTCTATAGACATTGGGTTATAAGTAGGACAATTAAAAGTCACCTTCTATACTTTGGCTAAATAATGAACCCTGGTGGCATAGTGCTTTCATGTTCAATTTCAAACCTCAAGATCAGCAGTTCAAATCTATCAGCTGGTGCTTTCTACCCCTGTAAAGATTTACAGTCTCAGAATCCCATAAAGGCCTTTTCTCCTCTAACCTATAGGGTCCTATGAGTTGGAATTGACTCATTAGCATTGAACTTAATCTTTTTTTTTTTTTTTTGGTTTTGACTAGATAGATTAAAAGGTCATAAATTCAATACTGATAGTACTTGTGGTTTCTTCTAATAGTTGGTGGAAAAATCTCATTACCTTTTAATTCCATTTTCCCATGAACTTTTGAAGGCTATCTAACTACCACGATGCTGATGTTGGACTTTTTGGATGGTCAAAAATTTGTAAACTACAATGAAGTACAACTACTACTACTAAGTGAAAGGGGACACCTTATGAGAAAAGTCTGGTGATCCGCCTTGAAGGTCACAGCTATGAAACCCCAGGGCCCTTGGCTCTGCTCTGCATTCCCTGGTAGCACTACGAGACAGGGCTGAAATGATGGCACAAAGATTTTGGTGGGCCAACGGTCCATGAAAGCCCCAAAGATTAGTGGTTAATAGCCACAAGCCACTTAGTGAGAGAATGATGTGGAGTCTACTTCCACAGAGTGAGATTCCATGGGGCAGGTCTTCACTCTACTATGGTTCCTTGTTGACCATAGATGTTGGAATAGACAAAATGGCAACAGGTTTGATTTGCGGTTTCATTTTTCTTCAGCTCTTTACAATAAACAATTTCCAAGTATTTAAGAGACAATACTATAATGAACTCCACATATTCATCTATCAACTTAAAATTTAAAAAATTAATCAAGAACTCTTTTCTATTGATCACACTTGAAAAAAGGGGGACCTGCTAATGGGAATATAAGGGCAAAGACAAGTTTTAATGGGGGGATATTGCATACTTTAGCATTTTATTATGTCAGTGCACAGTGCTGCAATAAACAGTACTACACTCCTAAAATGGCGGGGTTTTGACATGTACGAGTATTTATTTGAATCTGTATAATCACATGGCAACTGGGGTGAAGATGATTATTTACAGCAAAATTCTTAGAGAGACAATATTTTTCTTTGATGCCCTTTCATATTGTCTTTCTTTTTTTTAAGCCTTTGCTAATCCTCTAAGAGTGCTGGTAGCCTGGTAGACATGAGTTGGGCTGCTAATTGCAAGATCAGTAGTTCAAGAGCACCAGCTGTTTTCAGGAGATGAGGTTTTCTGCTTTAGTAAGGAATTAGAGTCTTGCAAAGGCCATTTCCCCCTGTCTAACACGTTGCTGTGAGTCTGGAAGGGCTGAAAGACAGTGAGTTTTGAGTTTTTTTTCTACTCCTATGTAAGATTTAAGCTCACAAGAGTTATACTTTCCAGGTGTATTTGAATTTTAGAATAGAATTCTTAAAGACCCAAATAAGTGATGTTAAAATAATAGAAAAACAGTCAAGGAGAATGAATTTTCTGTTTGGACTATGCTTGGTAACCTATCAAGTTCCATCACCCAAGCAACAGAATATTTATTAACTTTAAGGAAATGAATAGTAGCTTGGTATATTGAGCTCTTTGGTATGACAAACACACCATTTCTAAGTATTTCATATTTGTCCTCAGAATTGTGGAGAAGATATGATTCTTTTCATTTCACAGATAAGGATATTGACACAGCCAAACTTAAAGACTTTGTCCAGTGTGTCCTGGCTAATAATGTAGCACTAGGGATTTTGCAATGCAATGTGCTGCATGTGAAAACTTGCCATTCACCATGATGCTGTTTGCTAGATAAGTTAGCAAAAATGACAGCCCATGTTACCATGGTGGTTCATTGGAAAACCAATTCGAGGTAATAATTAAATTTTTTTCTTTTTTGCTTAAACATTGCTTTGAGAACTCAATTCAACTTCAAGGACACGGCTGTGTTTTCATTTTATGAAAAGGATTTTAATTTTATTTTTGTAGATCCTGGCCCAGAAAGGCAGGATTATTATTATTATTTTGTACACTTCAGTTCCTGGCTTTGAAACACAGAAGCAGCAAGGGGGCTCCAATTTCTTCTGATCATCATTTTGTGTGAGAAGGTGTCCACTGGAATAAAACAAACAAGCATTCCAAACAAGGGAAGCAAAAGGACTTGGGGACCAGATATTATCAGCACTGGCGGAGGCAACATCTGCACAAGGTTGTTAAGATGTAGCAAGTCAAGATGGCTGCGGCAGTAACCACAGGCTACGGTGAAGAGATAAATGGTTGACCCCAGCCTGTGTCAGGCTACGATTGATGCCACTATCAGCCCTAGTGCCTTCCCAATGATTTTTTTAAAAAAATCTTTGATAGAGTGTGTTATCTAGTTACTGGCATGAGGGCAATAGCCCGGAGGGGTGAGGAAAAAGGAAAGAATAAAGGTCACTCCAGGAGGACAGTCTCTGTCGGGCTAAATGATAAAAAAAAAAAGGACCTAGTTCCAAAGGGGAGGAAATAAATAAATAACAATAAAAGCTGCAGCTAGGTGCATGGAGGGGAGAAGTGAAATGGCTGCTTCTCTAGCTCCTTCTTCTCGTCTCTCTGTCTCTGCCCTTCTTGCTTTCTGCCTCTCTCCCTCCCTCCCTTCTTCACTTCCTCCTTCCCTCTTCTTTTCATTGAAACAGACCAAAGGCGTTGATGTGGCATTGTGCAGATGCAGCTACAGCTTCTCTGTTTCACTCTGGAACTTTTTAAATGGACTTACTGGGATCATTAAGGCTTTAACAACAACAACAGCAAGAACAACAATAAAAATCTCTAGGAGAAAGGAAATTAAATGTCTTCATTAGCCCCCCCACTCTGCCTATAAAATAATGACAATTCAAGAGTGAAAGATAATAAGAATAATAAGAACAAATTTCTATAGATAATGGGGAACATGCCTTAATGACATACCATGATTAATTTATTTGTGGTTGATATGTGAATTCAGGCCTGCCATACCTCTCCTGTCTCTTTTCCCTGTGCGTGCTCACTCGCACGCAAAGAAACACAGACACACCTACAGGCATTGCCCCATGTCTCGTTTTTTTCACATGCGCGCATACACACTTGCGGAAATGCAGGAAGATTTGCTTTTCAACAGTATTCCTGCACCAACAGAATTCTACTTCATGTTAATAGAAGCTTTAATTGGCTCCTCTTGGACTTGAAACACATTCTGCAAGGGAAAAAGAACAGAGGAGAGAGCAGAAGTGGTTTATTTTTGGCCCGAAAGAGTGTGGCTTTAATTAGTGTGCCTAGAACAACATCACTATGCCTTTTTTTCCCTTCTCCATTTTTTTAAAATAGAAGGGCAAATACTGATTTTAGGGCAAAGGGCCTGAAGACAGGTAGGGTTTCATGGCATCCATACTCTGATTAAAGAGTTATGTCTGATATACAAATATTGTTTCCAATAGCCACCCTGCAAAGAATCAAAGAATCAATCTGTTGTGGCAGATTGCCGTCTTTCCTGAAGGAAGGGGTTGTGGACAGTGTGAGTCTCTGGTCTTACATGACAGGTTCTCACTAGCTAGTGCTACAGTGGGTCATTTTTCATTGGTAGGAGTTGAAAGACTTGCCTTGCTGACCCTGCTTTCATCAAAGGTGGAAAGAGTGTTGGAAAAACAAAACAAAACAAAGTTTGGAATCAGAACATTTGGCTTTTAGTCCTTGCCAGCGCCAACTATTAGTCAAGAGACCTTGGATCTCTGGCTTACTTTCTCAGGCATTATCTCCCTCATTTCATCAATGGTAGCAGGGCTAAGCAAGGGGGAACTCACAAAGTTTTTAAGATTTATGTGGGTGTCCAGGTTTAGATAGCACCTCTCTTTGTTACCCAGTGCTGCTGTAAGAGAAATACCACAAATGAATGGCTTTCACACACAGACCTTTCTCTCATGGCTTGAGAGGCCTGTGGTCCCAATTCAGAGTGCCGACGCTCAGGAAGGACTTTCCCTCTTTGTTGGTCTGGGGAAGGTACTGACCAGTCTTCTTTCAGCATCTGTAGGCTTAGCTCCCTTGGAGCTGTCCATGTCTTGGCATCAATCCTCTTATCGAGGGAGGAACTTCACCATGCAAGGATCTCGAGTTGAAAAGATAATCTTCCACTCCTGGCTTTTTCTTGTTAGGTCACTGGGATCTCTGATTCTCTCCCATTTTATTTCCTGTGGGATAAGAAGGCACTGCAAACCAAACACCACAGCTATTCCTCTTACATTGGATCAGGGATATGACAGAGTCAGGAATATTACATTCCACCCTTAATCTTTTTTTTGGAAAATATATAGCCATTTATCCAGTCATATACTTTTTTTTGGAGTCCATGATGTGCAATCAATGATTATTTTGTGTTTATTTTCATTCATTTTTCCAATGATTTTATTGGGGTCTCTTACAGCTCATAACATTCCGTATATCATTTCCATCAATCATATTTGTACACATGTTGCCATCTTCATTTCCAAAATATTTTCTACTTGAGCCCTTGGTATAAGCTTCTTCTTCCTCCTCCTTTGTTTTTTATAAATTATTTTACTAGGAGCTCATACAATTCCCATCACGATCCACACATACCACAATTGCACACCTGTTGCCATCATCACTCTCAAAACATCCTCCCACCACTTAGGCCCCCAGAACTAAATGCCTATACGTCCCCTCCCTCCCCACCCCTCCCCCATGAACACTTAATAATTTACAAATAGTTATTACTTTTTTATATCGTACACTGTCCGATGTGTCCCTTCACCCACTTCCCTGTTGTCTGTACTCCAGAGAGGAGGTTATATATAGACCCCTAAAATTGGTTCCCCCTTTCTACTCCACCTTCTCTTCATCCTCCCAGTATCACTACTCCCACCACTGATCCTGAAGGGATCATCTGTCCTGAACACCCCACGTTTCCAGCTC
>PVJH01000520.1:0-101863 GCA_004026705.1 Nesogale talazaci | reverse complement strand
CTGTACTCCCTCTCATTTATAATGATGTAATTTTAGTTCTTTGATGCCTGATACTGGGTCCCTTTGACATCTTATGGTCATACAGGCTGGTGTGCTTCTTCCATGTGAGGTTTGTTGCTTCTTAGCTAGCTGACCGCTTGTTTGTTTTCAAGTCTTTAAGATCCCAGATGCTATGCCTTTTAAAAGCTGTCTACCCTTAATCTTCTTATTGACTTATCACATTCGATCACATCATGCTATACCGTTACTTAACTTCCATGTTACATAGGGAGCAGAACACTGAGAATCATGGCTCAGCCAGGTTTACACCTGTTTTTGAGAAGCACAATGGAATCCAATGCAGTCTCTAAAAGTACTGAAGAACCATCTATATAGCTATTCATTCTTATATTAAGGTGGATCCCTATGGTAGCTTAGATAGTTAAGTGTGTGACTTTTAGCTTAAAGGTTTGTGACTGAAACACTTAGAGGAGTCTCAGAAGACAGGCCTGGACACTTGCTTTTGAGAGGTCACCACGTGGAACCTCCTGGTGTCATTGTACTGCCTTCCCACAGTGTCTCTGTGAGTCAGAGCTAATTCCATGGCAGCTAACAGTGGTGGTTCTGGTTTGATTGGAATGTGGTCAAAAATAAAACTGCCTAGAAAACTGTCATTGGATTGGTACTTTCAAAGCAGAACAGTGGAATATTGTGTCTTGGAATAAATTCTATGAGGTTGATTAAAGTAGGAGCAAGAGGGGGTTGGGGATGAAATTTTATGGTAAGATGAAAACTGTAACCAGTATTTTTTGTACTGTGAAGTTTCTCATTTGACAACAAAAAATATGTATTCTGGACTTTATTCTATGCCTTTTGAGGCATAAGTTACATAAAATAATATGCACAGGTCTTAAGTATGCAGCTCACTGAACCATACAGTTCATTGAACTATGTGTATGCAGTGAAATGCATGCTAAAAAATCAAAGTAGATTATTTTTGTAACTAAAAAAACTGAGTTTGCATTTAGTGGTTCTTATTTTGTGTCAGAAGTGGTTATGTTGACTATTAAAACATGAAACTTCCCCCCCCCCCAATTTGTTGATAGCTTAATATCAATAAGTAAAAGCATGAGAAGGTAAATGATGAGTCATGCTATTTATTAAGCACTTGTTTGATATCAATTCCAAAGTGAGTCCTGGTGTTATTGATTAAGCATTGGACTCCTAACTGCAAGGTTGGCTGTTCAAACCAGCAGCTCTTCAGGAGAAAAATCTGACTACTTGCTTCCATAAATATTTACAGTCCCCCAAACCCTTTATAATACCTCTATGATTTGAAACAAATTCAATGATAGTGAGTTTTGTACTTTTGGTTTCAGTGGGGTCAATGATTTACATAAAACTAATGGTTGGTACTTTGAACAAACCTAGTTGTGTCACAGAAAAAGCTTTATTTAAGATGACAACTAAGGAAACTCGTAGACTAGTTCTATTCTGTAGCACATAAAGTCTCTGAAAGTGAGAGTTTTCTCTTTCATTGTTATTGCTGTGTGTCAGATAGTCGGTCAGTCTTTATTTACATTAATGAAATCATGACAGCAGTCTTTGAAAAATCTCCTAAGGCTGAAGAGTGGAGCATCCAGGAACTTCAGTGGCTGCTGACAGTCATACAGTGAGTAAATGGTCGAATTAGGATTTGTATGCATGCTGCTGCCTCTAAACCCTATTTTCTGTAACTGCCCAAATTGAAAATAAATTATTATGATTTGAAGACTTGGGGGTCTTCACTCAATCAAAGAGATAGTGAAATTCCACAGTTTCCAGAAAAAGATCTGAAAGAAAAGGACTTCTACCCTTTGCGGGGAGACAACTGAGGGATTGTAACTTTTGACTCAGAGTGATTGTAACTTTTGAGTGGTGATTCAGTATAATTTGAGCACCCTTCTGTTTATGGGGACATATTTTTAGCATCATTTTGCATTTATGACAATTTTGCCATCATCAAGACAAGTTTTTCTCTTGCTCAAGGGCACAGGCTCTGGAAATCTGAAAACAAGAGTTCAAAGCCTTAGCTTTGCTCCTTTACCAGGGTTTTGTCTTTGGGTATGTTGCTCTACCTCTGTAAGCTGCTGTTCTATCATTTCTAAGTCAGTAACCAAGTAGCTCCCTCACAAAGTGGTTATACAGGTTAAAGTGACTTATGGAAGCAAAAGTCTTATCACAGAAACAAATTCTCAATGTATTTTATTCCCTTTATTGTTGTTTCTGTTGTTATCACTCTTCTCAGCCTCAT
This sequence comes from Nesogale talazaci, assembly GCA_004026705.1. Classification (NCBI taxonomy): domain Eukaryota; kingdom Metazoa; phylum Chordata; class Mammalia; order Afrosoricida; family Tenrecidae; genus Nesogale; species Nesogale talazaci. Next base: position 99,591 of record PVJH01000520.1, on the reverse strand, counting down.
GCTTTTATCTTTATATATGTTATATATTTTTCTGGATTTTGCTTTGTTCTTTCACAAACACAGATGCATTTGTTAAAGATTGTGAGATTGTAATGCTGGTGGTGGGACATCAGAACAGTGAGGGAGTAATCAGAGGCTATGCTGTGGATGAGCCTGGGACCCTGCCCGGGAGGTTTCTGAGCCATGGTTGCTGGATTCTATGCCCGCTCCTCATGTTCTCTTTTTCATATTACCAGTTAACACCCCATGGCTTCTGACTCATGAGGATTCCATAGGTGTCAGAATAGAACATTTCTTCATAGGGTCTCCATCATTGTTGATTGTTGTTGAATCTATTTTGATGTAGCTTATAGGTTTCAGTAGCTGATTAAAACAAAAGAAAAACAATAAAAAGCATTTAATTGTGAATTGGGGGATGGTTTGCAGAGCAGATAATCAATTTTACATTTAAAAGTTCATGCATAGTTTGATCCAACTCATCATTTGCATTCCTCTCAAAATACCAGCGCATGTCCCATTTCCTGCCTCCATCCCTTCTTTTCAAATCTTCTGTACTTTTGGGTACTTTTTAATGCTAAATGGTTGATTATTCTTTTTTTTTAAATGGTTGATTATTCTAACAAAGGAGTGAGTTCAGTTCCAATATTGGGAGTGCTACTAGTCTTTATTGAACCAGGAGGCTGGTCTATTTTAGGATGTTGTGGTTTGTTGCACATTTTTCTCCTACTCTATTCAGGATCTTTTGAATATGATCCTCTTACAAGCACCATCTAGTTCTTCTGTTCTCTAGTCCTTTGTAGTGGTCATTTGTCCATTGGACTAAATGTTTTGAGGTCTTTGAATTTTCATCATTCTTCTTTCCTCTTGATAGGGAGGGACCTGAGATGCTTGCTCATGAACTTTTAAGATTGCAATCACAAATCACCAAAGGAGGATGTGGATTATTGTCTTTATGAACTATATTTTACCAACTGAACTTAACATTCCTAGGACCATGGTCTTGATCCCTCACGTCCAGTGACTTATTCCCTCTAGATCAGTGGTTCTTAACCTTCCTAATGCTGTGTCCCTTTAATACATGTTGTGGTGATCCCCAAACCATCAAATTCTTTTCATGGCTACTTCATAACTATGTTTTGCTACTGTTATGAATTGGGCTACTCCTGGGAAAGGGTTATTCAACCTTCAAAGGGGTCATGACCCACAGGTTGAGAACTGCTGTTCTACATATTTGATTATATCTAAGAAGCTCTCATAACTTCCTTCATGCTCCATCATGTTCATGAGTTTATTTGCTACAGATGTAAGTATACATTTAGAAATATACTTTTCCAAATTTCTGTATATTTATAGGTGCACTCCCACCCACACTTGTTCAGTATTTGTGTCCATTAAAACATTTACTCATATATCACCACAGTTGTAGAATTCTGTATATAAAAGTATTTGCCTCTGCTGTTAATGGCTAAGTTTGGAGAAATGGATCATTAGACCCTATTTTCTGAGTTGCATATGTATGGACTTGAATCTACAATCTTTTGGTTAGCAGTCAGGTGTGTTAATGATTCCCACCACCAACCAAGGGACCCCATATCCTCTGTACCTACCTCTGTGTGGAATACTTGCTACCGTATCTGTTTGTTTTAGATTATAGGCCTCTGTGGATAGCCCAAGGAACCTTGGTGGCATAGTGTTATGCAGTAGGCTGTTAACTGCAAAGTCAACAGTTTGAACCTACAAGTCGATCCAGGGGAGAAAAAAGAGGCTTTCCACTCCTATAAAGAATGACAGCTTTGGAAACCCAAATGGGTATGTCTCCATTATCACAATGAGTCGGCATCGACTCAATGACAGTGAGTGAGCAGGTCCTAGCACATAGCACTGGCCTAGTGTTAGTAGGGCCTTTGCCACTAATTAATTCACTAATTTCTCTTTATTATTATTATTATTATTATTTGTAACTCATCCACCCTCCCCCTTACTTTCTTGTCCCTTCCAGTTCCCCTCCCCACCTGCCCTGGACTCATCACAGTCTTCAAAGTCTCTTGCTATGGTGTGAAATTTTTTTATCCTATTTTTCCTTTATAATAATGGGGTCATTAAATATTTATTAGATTGACCACTTGGGTATCACCTTTATTAAGTTGTCTATACACATCCTGTGCCCATTTTTTGATTGGGTAATTTGTATTTTTCTTATGAAGATATAGTTTACTATAAATGTTTCTAGTTAACCTTTTATCTGATATATCTTCGCCAAACAGTTTTTCCCAATCTCTGTGCTTCTTCCCCCCTCGCCCCCCCCACAAGTAATTATTGAGTTTGTGACATGGGCAGATTTTAATCCTTGGCCAGACTCCTGATTAGGTCATATGTGATCCAGTTTAAAAGTATTGGGGCATCTCAGTCTTCAGGTCTTATTTGGGGAATGAAGAATACCACAAGAGTTAGTTATAAGGGTAACTGAAAAATCCTCTAAAAGTTCTACATCATGTTTATTTTAGTAATTATTTTCTAAATTCAGGGAAAACTTTTCTGCCATTTTAAATGATGCTTACTCAGTAGAGTAAGTTTTCTTGATGCTTCGAGTTCATCAGTGTAAGCTGTAGTCATTTTATGTTTTCACAATAATAAACTCTGGCCAAGGTGGTTCTGAAATGGCTGGATGGTGCAATTCCTCATCACATCATCCATGATGAAACTTATATTTTTCACAATACTTTTGTGTTGGGCTCCAACCACAAGGTCAGCAGTTCTGCACCATCAAAAGGTCTGTAGGAGAAAGATAGGTCTTTCTACTCTTGTAAGGAGTTATGGTCTTGGAAACTCATAGGGACACTTCTACGCTGTCCTGTAGTGTTGTGGTGATCTGTAATTCTCTCAGTGACAGGGAGGTTAGTATTTTTTTTTGCTTTCAAGCTGCAGTTAACAACAGACCTACTTTCTTCTAATGGGTCCTTCTGAGTTTTGTTTGTTTGTTGTTGTTATTTTTGTCAATTAACAAGATGACAAAAAATTTAAATTAGATATGTATACAATATCAGCATGGAAAGATTCTATTTCCCTGGACAACTCTCCCTGAAGTGAGTCAGCTGTAGTGTGTAGATATTGTGATAGTTCCCTATCCTTCCTTATTTCTCGTTAGTCATCTGTGTAGCTGAGATTGTGTGATACATCATGCACTTCTCTGCCATCAAGTCCTAACATGCTGCTTCTATAAAACTAGAGCTAGATGCTATGACTTATTTACACTTCTGCTATTTTCAATACCTTAAACAACAGATAAGTATAACTGCATGGATTCCCAAAATAAATGGTTTGTTTATCAATGAAGATTTTAAAGTTACTCTCCCATTCTAATAACTGGTTTCTTATTAAGATGAAAAATACATTGTTAATGTGACCACTCCTATTTGTTAACATAACAACTCTCAAAATAATCACTAGTGGTTATTATTATGAATTTTTTCAGTATTACCCATTGCATAATTTAGAAGGAATTTATAAATCATGTGTCATGTGAAAATATTCCCCCAAATAAACTCACTACCATCAAGTTTATTCCACTCACGACGACCCTTTAGGACAGGTTAGAACTGCCCCTGTGTGTTTCTGAGACCGTATCCCTTTAGGGGAATAGCAAGTTTCATCTTTCTCCTTTGTAGCGGCTGGTTGTCCCTGGTTGACCTGGGTGCTTATGGCCCATTGTGGGCAGGGCTCCACATGTGAGCATCAAGAATCGTGAAACATCAAGACTCCACTTAACTGTTTGCAAAGGAGTTTTAAGCCAGGAGTTTTAAACTTTTCTACAGAGGAAAAGGATCTAATAATAACAACAATGTGTTTGCATAGAGAGCTCCCAGGCCTTTCCTATATTAACTCCTGCAATTCTAACCTGTCTGCATCACCTTCATTTTTGTGTGTCTTTTCTCAGGCAGTGCCTCTGTTACATAGTACAAGTAGACCCACACTGTTTTGAGGACGAACATACTTGAAATTATCTGTTATTTCTAGTTCATAGGTTCTGAGTTTTCTTTTCTTTGTAACTGAGATTTTCCATCATTTCTCACAGACATTGCAGATTAGGTTATCATTCCTGCTTCTACTTTTACTTGGTCAAGAAGAGTTTCCAGGAAAGCATGCGCCTTACGTCGCCAGAGGAATTCTTGCTGCAGGGACAGGACAGGGGTTCTGATTTTGTTTGTTGTCTTTTTTTAACTGACGTTAGTGCCCAGGTCTGGTTAAGGTCTTGACAAGGTTACCAAATGTTATTCATGGAATCAGGGTATGAAATTCCTTGTCAGGTTCTTATTTTAATACATCATGGAGGCTGGAACTGGCAATGTGTCATTTTGCTTTCAAGGAGCAGAATATCTATGAAAGTATTTTTATTTATTTCAAGCTCATTTCTCCTTTTCCATTTCATTCCTTTTCAAACCAGTTAGTATCCCTATGCCATCTTTAGGACCTCGGTGGCATAGTGGATACTGTTGGGCAGTTAGCCTCAAAGTCCACAGGTTGAAGCCACCAGCCACTCGTTAGGAGAAAAAATGAGGCTTTCTACTTTCATAAAATGTTAGTCTTGGAGGAACGGCCATGGTGGTTTCCACTATGAACTTGGACTCTGTTCCTTCCTACATGCTATGGCGCACTAGATGTTTGCCTCTTGCCTGTCAAAACGGTCCAGATCGCAGATCATGGTATTTAGTATTCTTGGCGATGGTGAAATATGTCATCAGTTCTTCAAGCCTATCCCTCACTTCTGTTGAGGTGAGGGTAAGGGCATGAATGTGGGCTAGGAGAAATCTGTAGGGAATAGGGAGATAAGGGGGGAGGCTCTTTTAAAGCTGTGGACTAATCTCAAGTGAGGTTTTGCTCTTTGGAGATATGTAACTATAGTCCACATAAGAGAATCTCTATCTGTAGTCCTTTAGTCCTTACCCTTACCTTGCCCATGTTGTGATGTGGTCCCATTGTCATATGTCCCTTTGTTCTTTATTTTCAGTCACCCCACAGGTCAGGGCTATCATTCTCCTCACAACACTCCTGGGTTCCCCAGAAAGGCCAAAAGAAAAATTTTGAAATAGAAAACATTTGTGTCAATGTTTTTGTTTTCCAGATTTAAGCAACTGATCAACTGCACACAAGCCATGTAGGAATTCAAGGTGATAGAATAACTTGAAACATTTATACTCATAGTTTTCTTTTATTGAATAACCTAGAACTGTCTGTTCAGAGTGACAATAAAGACCTTTAATAATATTAAAAACTGCTTCCTTGAGGCATCAAGCTATGTTTTTCACATACATTATTATTAGACTCCTCCATTACTGGGGTTTGGCACTGTTATGACTGTCTTCATTTTTCAGGTAACAGAACTGAGATGGAGTCACTGGACTTCAGGGCTCAGGAACATAGTCTTGGGGAGCACAGGGTCAACTGACAAAGATAGTCCACACAGGCAGTGTTTGACATGGCTTTTTCTTGAATAGTGACTGAGATCTTAAAATCTTGTGCTTGTACAGCTATCTGAGACACATTGATGTTTCTCCACCCAAAGTGAAGAATGGTGGAGAAAATCACAGCCTATGGCAACACTTAGCCCAGTAGACTAATGGACCATCCAAACATCAGCCTTTATGACCCTGAGAGCAGAGCTCGTGAGAGCTACCACGACCTACAACTCTGAGAGGATTCCAATAGAAAGACTTGAACAGCGTGCCAGGAAATTGTAGAAAAACACTCAAAATCATAAAGAAAAAGTGCAACACCAGCTTCTGAATCAGATTGATATTGGTGGAACCCCTAAGACTTTCACATTTTGTATCTGAGCCAGAAATCAGCCCTATCACTCAATTTTCAGCGAAGCTATAAAGCATATTGTGACAATAAGGAGATAGACATTTCTTGGAATAATCCAGCCATCTGTGATCAAAGGGGCATTATGCATCCAAAGACACAATTCAGAAGGCAGGAAATGTTAAGAGAGAAGCCGGAATGAAAAACTGGGATACAGGGAGATTATAAGGTCGAGGTTGCAGTCAATGACATGGTGCAGCATGCGTATGAATTGCTGAATAGAAAACAGATTTTCTCTGTCGATCTCCCAACACTTCACAATACAATGTTCTAAAAAAGGTTAGTAAAAGAAAGCATCTGGAATGGTGTAGTTTGTCTACAGTCAGAGAACTAAGAGGCAGTGGAGAGAATATTTCAATCTAAGTCTACCTCTGTTCCAGGGGCTTTCAAGTTGATTTTGACTGATAGTAATCTATGCGCTCATAGAGTAGTCAAAATCTGTGATCTTCGGAATAGATTTCCATGCCTTTCTTCTGAGGTGCCTTGGAGCATATTTGAATTGCCACCCTTTCAGTGAAATTCCTTAAGATGACTTTTATACCCAAGCCTCTGTAACATTCACCAAGTACTTGAGTGGGACAATGAAGATTGTTCATGTGTAACACTAATAGAGAGGGGGTTGTTCAGCTTGGTTACGAGCACACAAGTTGTTGAGATGAACCTTCTTTGAAACAGCAGAAAAGAGAGGAACCCCAAGGTCCTTGTAAGAGCATGTTCAAGAGCTCTCAATTGCAAAGGCCAGACGGGTCAACTGTACAGATACTCAGAGACACAAAGACTCTGAGGGGCAGTGCCAAGTCTATGAGTTACTGTCTCCTCATCTGGCCTGAGACTTTGGGACAGACCCCAAGAGGGCTGTCTTCTTGGCCTGGGACAAAAGCAAAGGGATCATATAGCTGAGAGACTAAAAACCAGAGCAAGATTGTTAGCTTTAGTTGCTAACAAAAGAGACCAGTGACTGAATCCTTATTGTTTGCTGATTCTGACTTGTGGTAACTTGTTAACGTCCTTCATTAATCCCCTTAATTGTGTGTGTGCGTGTGGGGGAAGAGTTAGTCTTGGACATCCACATAAAGAAGTTCAATCCTGACCTGTGGGATCATGACAAATTGAAATTGATTTGATTGGAGGTGAGTTTGGAGAGATTCGGGGGGGGGGGTCTTATTTATCAGTGGTAAGGTGATTAGCTTATATTTGCCTGCTTAGCAATAGAGTCATTCTCATTTGATGGCCAAGGAGTTCAACAAAAAAGAATTCCTGTCTATTTTCTAACAGGAGAAAAACAGAATTGAAGGTATTTTACATATGTTAAGGTTTCAAAAACAATCTCTTCTCAAAACTAAATATGACTTCCAGACAAAAAGAATAGTACACACTTGCATTTTATTCTGACTGTACCTTTATGTCCTTCTTTGGACTTCATTTTATAATCCAAAAGAAAATGCTTGTAGTAAGTTAAAATGGCTTTACATTTATTTTATCTAAAAGTCAATATTCAGGAGAAATATCTACTTATAGAGTTCCAGTTGTTAGGTCTCTGAGCAGCTAACCCAAATTTGGCCATTCCATCATTTCCTGTAAATAAGAATTTTGTTCTTGTACCTTAGTTTCCTTGTTTATCTTCCAAGGTTAGAGATATTCAACTCAGTTAAATTACTCTGAAGAACTGAGAGTCCATGTAGCCAGTGTCAGAATTTAAAAGAAAATATCTCCATCCAATTGCGAGTCAAGCTGAAGATACACTATGACCAGTTAGTGCTGAGAGTCATGGTGCATTTCACACTAAGTGAAGCAAAAACTGCCAAGAATAAAACATTCCAACCCCACTGATCTGCTTCAGGGAAAAGATTATGTTAATAGCATTCCCATTTTTTTAAAAAAATGTGTATTTTTATTTTGTCTTTCTAATGAGCAGATTTGAGATCCACATCTTCTCTGAATTCATTTATTTCTTCATTGCCGTCTATACTATTGTTACAACTCAGAATTTTTTTTCAATCTGCCCTTATAATCTAGGTTATTGTAGAGCAAAGGACATCATTAACATTTTCCTGCTACACTTGAAAACAATTAGCACAGTTCCTAGAAGGAGTTAAAGAGGACCCCCCAAATGCTGAAACCAAACAGACATTACAAGGCAGGGATAGCAGGTGAAGTGGTGGTTATAAACACTTTCTCTTGAAAGCTGTGTCTTTTCAATAAACACACTGTTAGGCCTTAGCAAAACATTTCTAGTTGCCTTCATGGGTGGTGCAGTGCTGGAAGCTGTTAGCTTATGCTCAGTTAAATTTCAAATGTCAAAGCTCATTAATAGTGATTTTAGCCAAAGTCGACTTGTAAGGAGCTGTGCAAGCTTATACTTCCTCAAATAAAAAGAGAAGAAAGATGACCATTTAGCACTGCCTCTCCTCCCCCTGCCTTCTTCACCTCTGCCTCCAGTTTGTGTTTGGTTTTATTGTCAGGAGGTCTCAAGTTTATATTCTCCATTTCCCTTAATTTGCCTTGTCCTTTTATGCCCCTTTGGGAAATAGGCCTATTACAAAGGTGTTGCGATGTTTCTTTGAGTTTTTGGAGGAGTGTTTTGTCTGTTTGAAGTGGGCTTGGAGGATCTGTATAAGTGCAGAGGCAGAAGGCTCAGCTTTGGAGAGGGAAATATACTGTAATATGGTTATGTGTTCATATGCTGTTTATAGCTCCATCTGAATACAAATGTAAAGGGAGATTCTGTTTACACAAGGAGGATGCTTCATATTAAAATACACAATGTGATCAAACACCCTCATTATTTATCATCTGGCCTGTTGATACCAGTGTCATTACCTGGAAAATGACATGGAAAAATATATATATTTTTATAACTGTTATGGATTTACATGTGCACTTGTGACTTTGAGTCAGACTCCTGTGTTAAGTTCCATCAGCACACTCAATTCACAGTTGAGTTATTGGTTCCCAATTCAACATCAATTTGGACCTGGCTTCTCTCCCTTCTCTTGAGGGATTTTCTAGCAAGAGCATTGATTGGGCTCCCTCCTGACATCCTGCAAAAGTTTCTTGGGAACCAAGCAAGCAGTTGGATTTCAACTCATAGTGCAGGAGGTATAAGGAGCTTAGGCAAATGCATCAGAAGTACACTGGGTGCTGACATTTTGTAGTCTCTTCTGTAGGAAGTATTCTAGGCTACAATTCCCTTAAAGAATTTGAGCTTGAGTAGTACTAAGATTTCTCTGTGGTGCCTCAAGGTAGAGATTGAGTGTGGTGGCATGAGTGTGTGGGGGTAGGTGTATTGTGGTGTGGGAGTCATGTATCAGAATTTCTGTGATAATTTCCTTTTCTCCACAGGAAGGAGTATGTCAGTTCTGATTTTTTGTGCTTTTGACCAAAATAAGGGCATTTTCCTAGCCCTCTGTCCCATCCTGGTGCCCCAATTTTTTTATTCTTGTACTTTTAAAGAGATTGACTGATCTAGACAGAGAGCTTCCTGAAAGCAGGGAATTATTTTATTTATCATTTTGTCCCCAGGGCCTAGCATAGTATCTAGTTCAATAAATGCTTGTTGGCTGAATATAGTAAAACTCATTAATGGATACACTAACAACATTGACGAAGGAATGTTTAACTTAAGAGAAAAAAATCAATTTTATGTACTCTATCACATTAATTATTTGCATGCAAATGGAAACTGCAAATTACAAATAAGTGCTATCAATTTATTGAAACAGGTCTTGAGGCACTCTACTGGAAGACACATTGCCAACAGTTTGAGTTATGCCTCGATTAGTATTTTCTACGTCCTTAAAGAAAAAACATGATTGTAACAAAGGACAAGGACATTTCACTTAAAAGAGAACATTTTTTGGTGTCACTGCACACACCTGTTTGCCACGTGTCTCCTGCACTTCGTCAATCAACCAAGTTTAAATCATTAACTCAGTCTAAGGATTTTGACAGATTCCTACTATGTGCCAGGCACCCTGTTAGTGACTGGGAAACACACAGGTGATTAAAATATTATCCCTGGCCCTGTGGAACTCACAAAAGTGGTTAGAACAATGGATGGGCACTGATGGTGGGAGAGCTTCTTGAGGCATTGAGAAATTTTCATAAGGATATTTCAAATTAACCCAGCCTGGAAAGATGTTTGTGTTGACCAAGAAAGAGGCAGTACATGCATGAGTCTAATCATGACGTGTTTAAGGAATGGTGCTGCTTAGGTGCAGTCTGAGAATGGTTTGTCCCAATGGGAACAGAGGACGGAGTTGGAGATGAGGCTGGAGTGATCAAGGGAAGAGGTGGGAATCTTATAAGTTTCTTTGAATTGGAAGGAACTCTCTTCTACTGTATTCTCATGTACTAAGTGTGCTAATTATGGGTGGCCTGGCCAGGTGTGTAGGTGATTGAGTGAGGGTGTGTGTTGAGAGAGAAATTGAGTGAGTTATGAATGAAGTAGGCTAGTAGTCTAGGGAGGCAATGCCCACAGCGATGAGGACAATAGATAGGTTTAGTGCTGAATAACAGCAGAGAGACTAGATTAGCTATTGAAATCAGTTATTACTTATTCAACACTTATTCATTCATTTGATGGGTATGTCTGAGAAGTTTGCAATGTGCTAAGGACTGTGCTGTATGCTAGATGCACAAACAGGCATGCTCTCTGCCCTCATAGAGTAAAACAAGATCCAAATGGGAGATGAGGAGCTCTCAAACTAAGACAGAAGCTCCACATGCAGAGATAAGAAGGAAAGGCATTTATGAGGCAAATATACTATTCAATAATCTATTGGATGTCTGAGATGAAGGGGAGAAAAGAGCTGTGAGTGGTGATTTTATACATATCCCAAATCTTATTAACTGTTATTATTATGTTGTTGAGACTGTATAAGGCAAAACATATATCAGTTCAACATTTGTACACAAGTCAGTAACTGATTATATTCTCTGAGTTGTACAGCCATTCCCATGATCCTTTTTCTGGGTCATTGCTTCCCTGTTAATATAAACTCGCTGTCCCTGATGATCCTTAGCTATTCTTTTGAGTTATTGCTGTCAATTTAATCTCATACAGAAACTTCTCAAGTACGCAAATGTACAAGGCAGACCCTTTCTCCTCTTTGGGTAAACTGTGATTGAGTTTTAGGATGGAGCCAAGGGAGCTTATGTTTCTAGGTCACTTCAGAGCAATTGTTTCATGAGTTTATCCACCTTCCGTGACTCTAGAAAGTCTAGAGTACATGTGGCTCTTTACCTTTATTTTATTTACATAGTGGATCACGTTACTTGTTTTGCTAATGCCAAACCATCCTTGCATACCTACAATGAGGAGACGTTTCTGTCTTCACTGAATAGACTTAGCACAATTTCCCAGAGACGTGTGGGTTTATTTCTGCACTCTCAATTCTATTTCATGTGGCTATACATTTATAATTAAGGTAGAATCAGGCTGTTTGATACATTAAAGCCAAATAAAACCCACCTTTGAGTTTATTCTTATTCAAAGCAACTCTATATAGGATTTCTGAGTCTGCACATATTTACAGCGGCAGACAGCCTTCTCTTTCTCCCGCACAGTGGCTGCTGTGTTCGCCTGGCTTGCCCTGTAGTTACCAACCCAGCAGTAGCTGTCTAGCATGTTTTAAAATTTGAGAATAGAAGTCTTCTGAATTTATTTATCTCTTAAGACATTATTTTAGGCATTCAAGGTTTCTTGTTATTTCGTATGTAATAAGATTTGGTTTTAGAATTTGCAAAATTAGGTTTGCGTTGATTCTGTTGATCATGTTGGGTTGTAGTGTCAATTTAGCAGTATTAAGCTTTCCAATCCATGAACTTGGAACGTCTCTCCATTTTATTTAAACTTGCTAAGAAGCATCTTATACTATTCATTTGTAAGTCCATTAAGTCCTTGGTTAGATCTACTTCCAACTATTTTCTTTTCTTAGATGTTATTGTTAATTTCCTTTGCAGATTGCTCATGATCAGTGTCCGGAAGCCCATGTGAGTTTTATTTGTTGACCTAGAACCCTGCAACATTGCTAATTCCCTTCATTAACTCTAGATATTTTCTGAGAACACTTTGGAATTTTCTACATGCAGGATTACATCATCCATGAATTGAGGTACTTCCACTTCTTTTTTTCAGTCTGGACACCTTCCCCCTGCCCCTTGTCTGTGTGCTCTGGTTAGGACTTTTGATGAAGGATTGAAGTCAAGTGGTGAAAGTGGTCCCCCTTTTCTTGTTCCTGATTTCAGATCAGGGGAGACTCTCCATCTTTCTCCATTAAATGTAAGGTTATTGTGATAGGTAGGCTTGTTGTGCCAACATGTTCAGAAGATAGGTAAGTCTGCTGTGACAACATGCCAATGAACACATGTAAGATCACTTGAAGGGGGGAGATAGAAATGGCTCGGCGAGCCCCATCCTTGTCTTGCTCTTGGATCTTCCGACCAGCCAGCTGCTTTGTTTGTCCAAGGGACATTACCCATGGCACAGTCCCTAATCCATGGACTGTGTGGCTGCGAGTTGAGGTTCCTTCAAGACCTGCTTTGCCAAGTTCCTGGAATATACTTCTCTTGAGCTGGGGACTGTTGGACCTTGTCATCTGGCTGACTGTTGGTGACCTGCTTTGCTGTTTTTTGCTTTTGGCCGCATAACCTGAATTGCTCTACTGAGTACTACTCGGCGGCCCTCAGGACTCCAAGGACCGCCAGACTACTAGTCTCTCTCAAATGTGCTGCACTGAGCCATTTGTACTGCTTTATAGATTAGTTAATTGTTTATTTCTTATTTTATATATCTGTCTACCTATACAAATAAAGAGAATTACTAGTGTCCTGGTTTTATTTCTCTAGAAATATCACAAATATCTATTGGCTTTTCATCTGAATGTCAAATAATCTGGAGGAATTTTCCTTCTATCCTAATCATCTTTAGCATTTTTCTTCAAGAAAATGGGTTGCATGCAATGTTTTTTTCTACATTTATAGAGATGGTCATGTGTTTTTCCCCCCTCTGTTCTATTTAGGTGGTGCATTATGTTGATAGGTTTTAGAATGTTGAACTCTCTCTTAATCTTGAGGTATCAATCTTAGAGAGCCATGAACTGGGACTCATCTGCAGATGAAAGCTAAGGGAGGAAAACCTGAGAGTCTGAGAGATGAGTAAAGAGAAGCTCCAGTTTCACCATGGGTTTTAGATGATGCCTTCTGCCCCCTCAGCCATGCCTCACTTCATTGGTGGCCTCTTCTTCTGAATAGTGGCACTCCCACACCTTTTAAAAGACATACCTGTCTAATCTTCAAAAAAAAATTCCAAACATGTTCCAAATTATCTTTTGATCTTTTAGCCACTTTTCGCAAAGGATGGAGCTCTCTTTTTTCTCCAGAGTCAATTTTGTTGCAAGATTATTATACTGGCTGCTACTGGTCACTCATCTCTGGGTCATGGTTACTCAAAGTGGCTTGGCTGTGATAAGCCTTCTGCTCTGAACAGGCACAGGCCAGGGTCACGAGCACCTGTCTCACAAGTATACAAGGACAATTCTTGTTTCTTTTCTGATGATCTGCTATTGAATATATTAGACTTGATGGACTCTAATAATCATTTAATCTAGAATTCAATCCAATGTCACTTCAAAACCTCAGTTCTTTATCCATGTTTTAAAGACTTTCTCCGCCCCCCCCCCCTCGACCTGTGCCTTTCCATCCAGATGTATGCTCCAGGCTCAGAGGTTAGTAGTAGGGAAATGGTTATTTCTCTTTTTTATATTTCCTTCCTTCCTTCTAGAAGTTGGCCCAGGGGAAGGAAAGATTAAAGTTAAAGGACACGTATATTTGGCAGATACAATTGTTACCTGAGGTGTATATCCTCTGGATGGGAGATGTACAATTGTAAGTGTTTTCACATGGACAGTATGGATATATCTGAAATTCTACTTCTGGGATCCTTGGCCTGCAACTCTAAGACTGACAGACTCATTACTTTTGAGGTAGGTGTGTGTGTGTGTGTGTGTATGTGTTGTGCTCTTTATTTTTAGCCTAACATCACAGTCTTCCAGTTGGACAAGATTCTTTTAAAGAACTCCAGATCTGCTTCTTTAGATTAATATCCATGTTTTCTCTCCAGAATGCATGTACCTTTGTGTCTCCAGTCTCCTCCAGACTCCTGCTGAGTAGGGGCAGGTTCATCTCTGATCTCCTACCTTGAGACGTTCCATCTCTGAATGCGATACCACTGTCTTTCCCATCAATTTCTTACACAGTTTGTCTTGCAGTATCATGTGGCTTATGTGATGAGAAAATGAAGATAGAGCATACTACAACATAGCAAGCATTTTAACATGGCATAACTGATATAATGGTATGTAAAAAGTCTACTAAACACATAGCCAAGAGGACTGAAAAAAAATGGCACTGAGAACCAGCATGGTATGTCTCTGAAGACTAAGGCTGAACTTGCTCAGCAAAATATAGTCACAAAACTCTACTAGATGGAGGTAAAAAGGAGCCCTGGTAGTGTAGGTGGTTATATTTTAGGCTATTTACCAGAAGGCAAGGAGTTCAAACCTACCAGTTACTCCCAGGGAAAAAGACAAGGATCTCTGCTAACATAAAGATTTACAGTCACAGAAACTAAACAGGGCAGTTCTACTCTGTCCAATAAGGCGACTATCAGTCAGTGTTGATTTAATGGCAGCGAGTGTGAGATTGTGGTAATAGAGGTCATCTCCAGACATGAAAACATGTAGGCATGAAGTAGCAGTGTTTCTGCTACACACTGCATATGGGTTCCTGGAAAGTAAATGAGGACCAGAGCACAGAAGGCTTGTAGATACACACATATTCACAGGAAAAAAAGGGATACAAGCCACATTTCACAGAGTTACAAGGAGGGATTCTGAGACTTATCTTATTTTCTTGTGTTCTCTTCTTTCATCTGGAGTCAGGACCTTGAGAATACTACTTAAACTCGGAGGGATCCAGAGCCCTCTGCTAATGTAGGAGGAGATGGGATTCTTTTGGTTCCAATTAGGCTTTATCGGAACATGGAATGAACTGATCAGTCTAAAAGTGCCTGTGATTTTATTAAACACAAAGAACCGTCTCATATAAATGTCATAGCTAGTTGTGGTACATTCTTTTTCAAGTCTTGGCAACCCCATCTATGCGGAGGAGAACTTTTCAATATGGAGTTTTCAAGACTGTGACCTTTGGAAGGAAGCTCACCATGCTTGTCGTTGGAGGCCCCTCTGGATGGGTTCTAGCTGCGTCCTTTTCACAAGCCTTTGGGGACTTCACCTTTTGTACTATCCAGGGATATAAATTATAATTTGGCCTTAGTAATATTTTGAAAATTCCAATCTCTTGCTTAGCTTCTAGAATACCTTTAAGTATGATTTATTTTCTGAGTTCATCTCCTGCCCTATAAACATGTGCATTCTAGTGGGTGCATAACCATTGTGTCACCAGGACTCCGTAAGAGCCCTGTACATGAGCTTAATTTACAAATAAAGGCCATTTATTTTTGGTGCTGCAAGGCATCCCCCAAACCAAAAACATTGATTTAGGTTTTATCCTGACTCCATGTCTGCTCAGTACACTGGGTAGACTTGTAGGAGTCCTGTAATTTTGTATTTGAAAATAAAATTGGACAAGATATCTCAACTTTCATTAGTCCCAAATTATTATAGGGACTTAGTGCAGGCAATATTTCTTCTCACGGGGAAAAGAGAAGTCTCTATGTTCTTAAAGCAAGACAAAGCCACATGACTAACCCTCAGCAAGATGAGCAAAGGATTTCCAACAGGGTTGTCATTCCTCTAAATTGAGAGAGTTCTGATGAGAATAGGAGCATTGTGCTGAGAAATCGTGTGGCCTCTGTTAACTTTCTTGTGTTGCTATTGAAGTGGCCAGCCTTGAATTCTTAGGTAGTCAGTTTTCCCTGCTTTCAGGCTTATTTCATGTGGTCTCTGCATTTAGAAACTCTAAGCTTTGAGGGGCTTCTTGGGTGATAACTGTGCCTGTGGGTTCTTTCCTCTTCATGAAGGGTTTTAAACTTTCTGCTTTTAATGACACATCATATAGGAAACTGTTCAAGTGCTTGTACAAACTCGTGTGTTCATGTTATATTTTCATGTTTAGACATTATGTGGACTGGAAACAATGGATTCCAGGTGATGGTGAAGTGGATGATTAAAGTGTTTTGCTCTCTGGAAATCATCTAGAATCTCATGTATTTTTGTACAATGACTGGAAAACTAGATCATTCCTAGAATGATCTCTGAAGAAAATTTACGCAAAGGGGCATGCACAGAGTTCATTAAGCTTATATATCAGCAGGCAAGGAAGGATATTAGGGGGCTTTGTGTGTGTGTTTTTTTTAACTCCTAAACTAATGCACTATTATAATTTGAAGTCCTAAATACACGAAAATTGGCTTTTGGATGTCTTTTTTAACATGGGGGTATTTAAATGATGCTCCCACCTGCTTGCTAGCTCATTCCCATATTAACAACTGGCATATGAAAATTTGGAAAAATAAACCGCAGCTATTTTTCTTTCATGTCAAAGTGGCATGTGGTTTTGATCCTGAGAGTGGAGGGTTTCCATCAGACTGCTCTATCTGAAATCTCCGGGTCTATTTCCTCCTTTGCTGGACTGCTGTTACTGGTAGTTGGTGTTATTCAATTATCTCTACATTTTAACCTTGGTGTTTACCTCTAATGTTGCTCAAGTCGGTAGATGATTCATTGCATCTGGAACCAATAAACAGAGTTTGGCAGAAAAGGGACAATATGTGGCGGATGCATTTGGATGAAAGGGAACAATGCATTTGAAATTGGCCTCTAAGAGCTTAGAAATCAAATTATGTGCTCATGGGTACAGGGGTCCTCACAACAATGCCTGTACCATCGAGAGCACTCAGTGAATGTTAGCAACAGTGATGGCGAGGAGGAAACAGTCTGTACATGAAGAAAGCATCTGTACCCCAGTGAACAGGCAAGTGCTCCACATTCGGAGTTGTTGAATTTTCCTCTTAGCTCTGAAACACATCATTTCATCTTTCTCTGCTTCCTCTTTTCTTAAAAAAAGGACGTATGATTTTGTAGTCTTAGCCTTAAAACTTTAAATTGTACATGATGAAATAGCAGGCAGTACATGTCTGAATGCCTAATGACAAAACACTTTGCTATCAGGAGATCTCAATCGTGAAGTGACCCATTTCCTTTGTCTTCCCTCCTTATATTAATCCCTACCCTGAAACTTATAGAATTAGCAACAGATTATTTAGTCAAGGGAGTCCCTGTGTGATACACATGATTAATACAATTGACTGCCAATGGGAAGGTTGGAAGTTTGAGTCTACTCACAGGGACTGCAGGAGAAAGGCCTGGCAATCTATTCCTGCAACACCAGCCTTGTCAAACCTGCACACCATAGTCATCCTTTGACACAGCTTGAGGTCACCACGAGTTGGTGTCCTCATGATACTGACTGGTGACTGGTTTAGTCAATGCTTGCGGCAATGCCAAGCAGACGAGAGATTTCTTGATATCTGAACTTGGTCTTCCCTGAACTGCATTGCCTCTTTCTTCAGGGGGAGGAAAAAAAATCAGATTCCCATATGCTATCAGGAAGCAATAAAATAAAAGCATGTTTCCTCCCCATGGCTTTTGCATTATAAGGTTGGAGTTTACTTTTCAGATCATCAATTTCGTATTCAACAATTGAAACAACTTACCTCACCACCTTCTCACCCCCTTGGTTTACTCTGCTTCAATTCCTTTGATTTCTTTTCTCCCGTCCTTTTCACCCAAACTAATGCCTATTCATCTTCTAGCCTACTGTTTCATTTTAACTCCCCTGCCCACCCTTTTTGGTAACCTCCAGCATCTTTTTCCATTGATACTAAAGTCTTTCTTTTTTATTTTCTCTCTTGATAACAGTAGTCTCCGACATATTTGTCTTTTTTGTGTGATTGACTGTTTCTCTCCACATAATGGCCCCTAGGGTGATCCATGCCAAGATGTTTTGTGTTTTCATTATTATTTTCAGAGATGTATAGCATTGTATTGAGTGTGTGCATCAAAGTTTCTTGTCCATTCTTCCTTTGGTGTTTTCGTCTTCTTGCTGTACCACTGTACACTAGCCATGGCAACCGAGTTCAAAAAACAGAAAGGAACATGCTGGAGAGTATGTGCAGAGATCGGAGTTCTCACCCATTGCTGGTGGACTTGTACCTATGGGCAGCCCTCCTAGAAAAATGGTCTGGCACTACCTCCGATAGAGAAATAGAAATCTCATATGATCCAGGATGCCTTTGCCGGGTATATGCCCTAAAGAAGTATGAGCCATGCCAGGAACAGACATATGCACACCCTTGTTCTTCACAGCACTCTTCACAATGGCAAGATGATGGAAAGAGTAGTCCTACTAGTGCCAATTACATTTGAAGTACTCAGAAGCAGAGTTGGGATATGGACATTAAAATATACTATTATCCCCCAAAGGATGCATATTGTAGGGGGTGGGGACCAGGATCAGGAAGGTTTTACACTTCTTTTAGCCTAAATAGAAAGAGAAGGTGTAGCTATAGCAATCCTATGGCATTTCAAGTTTGTATTTAAGAATCTAAGTCTTTGTAAGTAAGTGAAAGACATGAGTCAGGTTTTAATTTAAACTCCGTTGTATCAAAAATTCAAATATTTCAGGCTTGAAATATTTGTGCAGGGTGTCTTTCTCTCATGAAAGAACCTGACTTTCTGCCCAGTTCTTGCATCCCAACTTGGGCTTTGTTCTTTCTATCCTTTTAAGCATTGATTTCGATGCTAATTTTGCTCTGCGGAGATTGTTTTCCAAAGATAGTTGTTATGATCGTGCTTTAATTTTTATTGCTGTGTCACAAATGACCATCATCTCATTTATGGGGGTCAAGAGTCTAGGCATGGTCTTCTTCTTGAATGGAGGTCAAGGGTATGGCCAGGCTGCTTTCTCATGTGGAGTATAGGGTGTGTTTCTAAGCTCACTCATGCTATTGTCAAGTCAGTTTCTAGAGACTGTAGACTGAAGCCCGTATTTTCTTGCAGACTGTTGGCTGAGACCCTCTTTTAACTTCTGTGCAACCCTTCCTTGTATGGTAGTTTGACATGTCAAGGCCAATGGAAGAAATTCTCTTTTAAAGACTCACCTGAGGAAATCAAGTCCATCTCCTGTGATGAACTCAGAATCAACTGACTGAAGACCTCACTACTCACATTGACAAAAATACTGCCACCAATACCTTATAATATTCCTTAATCATGGGAGTAAGAGCCCAATATATCAACATGTCATTCCCTTTTCAAGAAGTCCTGAGATCAATCAAATGGTTAAGTGAGTCACTATTAGTTAAAGGTTAGTGGAAGCTTCCACTACCCAGAGACCAGAAGAACTAGATGGAGCCTGGTTGCTATTAGTGATCATTCTGATTGTGATCACAATGGAAAGTTCCAGACAAAGAAGGAGAAGGGGAGATAAAAAATTAAAAAAAAAAAAACATCAAAGGACTAAGCTTACTAGTCTGATAGAAACTGTGGGAATCTCTGAAATTTTGGCTCTTAGACATCTTCCGGCATGGAATTGAATTTCACATCCCCTGATGAACTTCCACAAAAGCAAGAGGCAGGCCTACAGAGTGAATAATAACAGCAAGGAGGACTGCTTACCTCAATACAATCAGTCTAAGGACAGCTGAAGGCAGGAGTGGAATAGAAGAACGAATGGAAACGGGTGACTCAGGGAGGAAGTGAGACAAGTACGGCTTCATGGCTACACTGGGGAAATTGCAACCAAGTTCACAAAACAAAAGGTGCATAAACTGTTGATCAGAAAGCTAATTTGCTCTGTAAATTCTCACCGAAATTACAACAGTAACAAAGATGGTGTTTCAAATATGTCCCAAGGCACCTTGAAAGAAAGGTCTGGTGAAGTCACAGAATGGAATGGAGTGAAGTTTTGTTGTATACACACAGGTCCAGACTCCACTCTCCAACTTTGTGTGTAGTTCTTACTCAAGATGTGAGGATTGCATAGGTAAGAATCTTGATGGCCTTCTAAGATTTCTGTTGATGGTAGGTAACACTCTTTGATGTGGGATCTGGGGAAGGTCTCTAGACATAAACTTTGTGAAAATCACTAACCTTACTTGGAGTCACAGTGATCTACCTCTTCTTCACTCCACACATCTCATTTATTCCTATGCCTCCCAGACTGATGGCTCAGGAATGGACACTGTCTGCATAATTCCACTTTCTTCTGTGAACTTGGATGAGGCTACATTGGTTCCAGGTTCCTTTGAGGTGTCCAGGTGCAGGGTGGTCCAGGGGAGATCACTTGATGAGGGTACTTAAACTCTTGGCAAAATAATCAGTTCATTTTCTAGTATTTCTTAAAACTTGAGGGGAAATAGATCTCTGTGCATATATTTATAGGTTTAGTATTAAGGAAACAAATGGACAGTGGGCCCCTACTCAAGTACATCCCTCAGTAGAAGAATATTTTGTTCTAATAATTTGGCAGCCTGAGATGCTCACTTTTTCAACACAATTGCTGTAGACAAAGTGGGTGCTTAAGCAAACGTGGTGAAGAAAGCTGATTGTGCCCAGCTATCAAAAGACATAGTGTCTGGGGCCTTAAAGGCTTGAAGAAAAGCAAACGGCCAGTCTATCTTGCTGAGAAGCAACAAAACTCACACAGAAGAAGCACACCAGCTGCTGTGACCAAGAGGTATAGAAGGGATCAGGTAGTAGGTATCAAAGAACAAAACATTATATCATCATCAATGAGGGAGAGTGGGGACCCAAAGCCCATCTGTAGGAAACTGGACACCCCTTGACAGAAGGGTCTTGGAAAGGAGATGAGCCAGTCAGGGTTCAGTGTAGCAATGATGAAACATACAACATTCCTCTAGTTTATAAATGTTTTCTCCCCACCACTATCATGATTCCAATTCTACCTTACAAACCGGCTAGACCAGAGGATGTGCACTGATACAGGTAGGAACTGGAAACCCATGGAATTCAGGACAGAAGAACCCCTAAGGACCAGTGGAGAGAAGGGCGAGACTAGGAGGGTGGAGGGAAGGTGGAGTAGAAATGGGGTGAAGATTACAAGGATCTACATATACTCTCTGTTCTGGGGGATGGACTGTGGAGAAGAAGGTGAAGTGATATATTGGATGGTATAAGATATGACGAAGTAACAATGATTTATAAATTATCAAGGGTTCATGAGGGAGGGGGGAGTATGGAGGGAGGGGAAAATGAGGAACAGATACCAGGGGCTCAAGTAGAAATCAAGTATCTTGAGACTGTAGAAGGAAACTAATGTACAATGGATGGATGGATGTGTGGATTGTGATGAGTTGTACAAGCCCCTAATAAAATGATTTAATAAAGAAAAAAGGAAAAAAAAACTCTTGACATGTCTGATGCTGGCAGGCAGAGTAAAGGCTTCATTTTGTCTGTTTCTGATGCAAAGATAAGAGATTGGTGTAGGTGATATCAACAGTTAGTGGTGTGGCTATCACCCAGAAGGTTGCTGGTTAGAATCCACTCAGAAGTCTCTCAGTAGATACAATAGAGGTATATGCAGATTATGATAGAAGTTGTATGATCCCCCAATAAAGTGATTAAAAAAGAGAAAGGTCTGGAAATCTACCTTCGAAAGGTCAAAGATATTGAAAACTTGGTGGAGCACAGTACTATTTATAACCATTGATGGTTGCCATGAATCTGAATTGATTCCCCAGCAACTTTGTTTTTCTCATCTTCTTTTTAAAAATTATTTTTATTGGGGGGTCTTTCAGCTTTTCTCACAATCCATCCATCCATACATGTGTCAAGCACATTTGTAAATATATTGCTATCATTACTTTAAAACATTTTCTCTCTATTTGAGCTCTGGGTATCAGCTCACCCACCCACCCCATGATCCCTTGATAATTTATAAGTTTCTCTTATTTTTATGTCTTACACCCACGACTGATTCTCTTCACCCACTTTTCTTCTGTCCATCCCACCTAGGGAGGGGGTTAAATGTAGATCATTGCAAACAGTTCCCTTTTCTGCCCGCCCCCCCCCCTTCTCTTTTCCCTCATGGTTTCACTACTCTCATTACTGGTCCTAAGGTCTTTCTTTGTCCTGGATTCCCTGTGTTTAGAGCTCTTATCTGTACCCATGTACATGCTATGATTTAGCTGGATTTATAAGATGGAATGACAATGGAAGGAGGAAACATTAAGGAACTATAGTAAAGTTATATGTTTCATCAGTGCTATACTGCACCCTGACTGGCTCCTTGTGATCCTTCTGTAAGGGGATGTCCAATTTTTTACAGAAGGGCTTCGGGTGTCCACCCTGCCCTCCCTCTCATTCACATTGATATGGTTTTCTGTACTGGACCTTTGATGCCTGATACCTAATCCCATCAACACTTCAAGATTACACAGGCTGGTGAGCTTCTTCCATGTGGTATTTGTAGCTTCTCAGCAAGATGGCTGCTTGTTTATCTTCAAACCTTTAAGACCCCAGATGCTATGTCTTTTTATAGGTGGCAACCATCAGCTTTCTTCACCACATTTTTGTCCTCAGCGAATATATCAGGGAAGGGAAGCTTCACAGAATGCCATTTATTACAACAAAGTTCCCTTACATTGAGGTATTACTTGAATGTAGGCCCAGTTTCTGTCTGCTGCCTTACAACTAACTAAATATATATATATATGTACATAGATCTGTTTTCTTCTCATTATATACAAGTGTATTTACATATGTACTTGCCTGTATTTAGACCTCTACAAATGTCCTTTTTCTCCTAGTTCTTTTCTCTATTTTCTTTTACTTTCCTCTTGTTCCACTATCATGTTCAGCCTTCAGTCAAGTTTTGGCAATTTTTCTCAGCTTCATTGCCCTTGATCAAGCTCCACCAGGCATCCTATGCCCTCATCGCCACTGATCTCACCATCACCTGTCGTTTCCTTATCCCTGGGTTTGTTGGCACCCCTTTTCCTTTCCCACCTCCTCCTCTCCCAAGTTTCCCAACCTTCAATCCCATAGTTTTCTCCTCCAGATTGTTTATCCTGCCTTTATTATCTCGATAGACATGCAATGACAATAATTAGCACAAAAACAAGACAAAGCAAAACAGAACAACAAAAGAAAACAAAACAACAGTTTTTTTTTTTAATCCTCAGCCCAGAAATGTGTCTCATCAGTTTCCTTGCTCTCTGCGAGCTGTGGATAAGACTTTCCCAAAGAGGTGGACAAACCAGGAAAAGGAGCTGATGTTATGGGGACCCAATTTGTTTGAATCGGAGACCTCCCCACTCCCCTAATTGATTGCTCATTTCAAAGTAGTTTCTTTAGCCTGGGAGCTACATGTAATCAACTTTTGTTTGCTTATAAAATTTTTTTTTGCCCTTGAGGAGATCATTATTTCTATTCTATGAAGATGGTAACCCCAACATTATAAGTAATTAGACCAGATGGCAGTGAATTCTTCTATTATAGAACACAGTGAGTTTAGAAATGGGTTCTCATTCTCAGGCCGCTGTCTTTTCCCTCTGCCACCACATACTCATTTTGTTTCCCTTAAGGTATAAAAGGGAGGAAAAGAAAAGTTAAAAAAAAAAAAAAGGTTCCCGTGGTCTATGAAACTGAGGAGCTGTCAAAGGTTCATGGCAGGGAAAGTGCACCTCGTGTATTCAATTCCGGAAATTAAGTGTTTTCAAAGGTGGTGCAGTCACAGATCCATTGCATGGGGGAAATAACACGCTATAGTCCATCACTTAAAATGTTAACCTTGTCTCTTACTGGTGACTGGGAGCAGAAACATGTGCTCTGTGCTTGCTGGTTAAATGGCAGTCTGTCAGCTCTGTGGAGAAGGCTAGCATGTATATGTCAATCTTATGATTTGGCTGTGTGTGTTTGGGGGGGGTGGCTTTCATGCACACACTCTAAGCACACACTTTTGCCCATGTTTCTGCTTGCCTTTATGTGATCGGCTCTGCTAGATCATTGCTTACGGGGCCATGGCTTATACGGGACTTACTGCTTACTGGATAATAAGAAAAATTGAGCCTGTTTTTAGTCTTTAACTGCTATTTTTTTAAGGTCTTCTTGCTTGCCCACCCTTAAACTCCTATGTACGTGTATTGTAACTTTTTATTTTTACTTACACAGAGTTCCATTTGAAAATATTTCAATATTGATGGAGTTTTATTAAGAATACTATAGGGTTTTGGATAATGTCACTTATTATTATACAAAGGGTGCAAATTAGAGTATACTCAGAACAGTGTCCGATTATCTAATAAACTAAGTTAGCATAAAATTACTTGTGGGTACTTGCTAATCTGTACGTGAAAATCTCACGTCTGTTTTCACCACATCAGATATTCTGCTTCTAGGTATAGTATCTGTCTGTCTTCCAGTCTGACAGCAACTTCCTAGAATACCAAACCTGCTTTCATCTGTTGATGGGCATTTTGATCGTTTCCATCTTTTGGTGATTGAGCAGAGTGTTGCAATAAACACTGGTGTACACGTTTCTGTTTCAATTTCTCCTTTCAAGTCTTTGGGGTCTGTAATTAGTAGTAGAATTGCTGGGTTCTGTTCTACTTTGAGTTCCTTTTTCTCTTTTCTCCCAGTTTTGTATATTTATCAGTTCTTCCCCTCAAATGTAAACTCCATGAGGGCAGGAATTTGTTTTGTTCATAATTGTATCCCCAGGGCCTAGACCAATGCCTGTTCTGTAGCGCGAGCTCAGGAAATGCTTGTGTACAATGACTGAACAACTCTGCAGTTCCAGGCAAGCAGTCCAAAAAGAGCCTGATTATTGAGCTCATATCTGTCAAGAACACTCAGTAAATCTTAGCTACTATTATTGATTTTAAGATTATTCTTTAAATCAGTGTATCCCCCCAAAAGCAATATTGCCTTCCCTAGTGGAGGTGGGTGACAGGGGATTGCTGGAACAATCCAGGGAAGTTTCAGAAGTAGAGATCTACATTTTATCCTGCCTGGGATGTACATGAAATTTTAAATTGCCAGCAGAGCACTGAACAGTTTTTTTTTCAGAAGAGGGGGTCTTAACCAAGAATGTTTGGAAGCCAGTGTGAAAAATACCTATCTTTTTTTGTTGTGAGGATCAGCAGTACTAAGTAAAATGCCTAGCACTGCGCTTGAGATTTTGGCGGCATTCAACAATCAAGAGCTATCATCATTATTTTTTCTCTAATAAGTAAAATAAATGATCATCAGGCTTAAAACTTTAAAGCAGTATTGTTAGAGCAGAATTGGAGATTCAAGAAGACCACAAAACGTTTTGTACATTTGTTCTGTTTGCAGATGTATAGTCCTGTGAAGCTCAACTGTACTAAAATTGATTACACATACAAAGCATTGAATTGGTATCAAAAATCTCTGAGAAAGCACAGGATGTAGGAATTGTGTAGGCCTGGGAGATCATCAGTCACTGTTTGACTTTCTGTGAAGGAGTCAAGGTTAAACTTGAATTGTACTCAGTCTTTGTCAAAACATGTTGATGTTTCTTTGAGTGGCCAATGTACTGGTCAGTGTGGAAAGATTTTCTGCTGTTATCCTGTAATTGTCAATGGTTTATGAACACCAGGAGATGACAGCGATCTCTTAAAGCTAGCCTGAGCTCAGTGAGAACAAATTATGCCAAACTAATTTAATTTCCTTTTTGTTCCCTAAAGAATTATTGCATTATAGGTCAGAGACTCTATTCTTAATCCTGGATTTGCAGATAGTTGAATTTTCAGTGATGAACATCTTTGATTTCATAACTAGCTAAAATAATCTCAGGCCATGTTAATTTTACATGAAATGCTCTCTCTCTCTCTTTTAAGTGATTAATGTACTGGTGTTCACCTGTAAGGCAGTTTCCACCAGAGTCAGGCATCTAATCCTCTGACTTCCCACAGTTCCTTGGTGATGTCTTTAATTATTGAATTAATAACACTTTATTTTAATTATCTGTATATTTACCATCTCTCAATTTTAATGTGATCACCTTAAGAAAGAAGGCCAAATCTCATTTATCTGAGAGAGATACCTTTACATTAGTCCCAGATAAAAGTGCTGGGATTTTAGTTGGCCATTGGTTTTAGTGTATTTAGTTATACACCATTGTGATATAGTTATTAAAATAGTGAGAGCTATTAGCTGGGTGAACAAATAATATCCAGTAATAGGTGCCTATGCAGGCATCTAACTAGAGAAAAAAGCAAATAGTAATGTCTATTAACATGAATGGTAAATGGACATGAGATATAGGACTATACTAATCAAGGAGAAAATAATTTATATCTATTTAAGAACGAGGGGAGGGTGCTTTATTTATGGGATAATGGAAGATGTCACAGAAAAGAAAATAATTTAATTTATACAAATTTAAGATATTTTCACATCAAAGAGCACTGAAGAAAAACAATATATATATGTTTATAGCTTCATCTTGAATTACTTTAGTTATGTAATTTGTATTTCTAATTATAGCTTAGTGAAATGAAGCCTAAACAACAGTTGATCATTTATAAACTCAAGAATATTTAGGGTTGCCAGTCACTATTCTAGAACTTATAGTGAAAACCAGCATGATCCGTGAAACTTACATACAATAAGTTTAAGGTATTAAGAAATAGGCTAGAGAAAATACAACAGGACAAGTGGTGAAGAGACTGGTGGCTACAAGGGTCTGTCTCTTTCAATTTTCAGGTCTTACATGCTGAGGAAGAATGCATTCCAAGGAAGTATCAAAATGCTTCCTCCTGGTTTTTGTCACCCACGAGACATTGTGACTATTATGATTCCCATATCCCACTTACCTCCCCCCCCCCCCCCCCACTTCAGTGCACACGCTCACAAATAGGTCTCTGCTGTGCCTGGTGTTCCAACTTGCTGATCAATGCCTTCTTTCAAGATAGCTCTGGTGATGTTGCAAGTACATTTAAGGTGACATGTAAGATTTGCAGACACTGCACATTCCCTGAAGTTCAGAGAATGCTGACATGCTGGAAGAAGGAAACAAATTGCCCAAGCTTCCTTGCGGTGGCAGAAAAGTTGTTGCTGATTTCTTTTTGGTTTATTTGGGGCTGTATCTATTGAAGTCAAAATGTGGGCATGTTCTGCACAGTTCTCAGACCTCTATTTCCATCCCTGCTCCCATATGCTCAAAGAAGAAAATAGAATTGCAGGTGATATACCTTGAGGGATGTGGTGGAAAGAGCTTCTAATAGGTTCTATGTTGTTAATGCAGAGTAGGACTTTCAACATAAAGTCATATGGGTGT
Source organism: Nesogale talazaci (assembly GCA_004026705.1). Taxonomy (NCBI): domain Eukaryota; kingdom Metazoa; phylum Chordata; class Mammalia; order Afrosoricida; family Tenrecidae; genus Nesogale; species Nesogale talazaci. The sequence goes on along the minus strand of PVJH01000520.1, from coordinate 72,384 downwards.
CAACAGATAGGCATTCACATATCTGGAAGGGACTTTTTTTTTATCAAGGCATTCAAGATCTCATTTTGCTTGATTGGGCCCAAATGATAGGAATTGGAGGATAAAGATGTCCAAAAGCATTATTGCTGTTAAGCATCATGTTTCAACTTCACATATAACTGAAGGAAGCAGTGCTCAGCCCTGCCACTCTCCTCCCACCATTGTTCAGACGATTGAGCCTATTGTTGGACCCCCTGTGTCAACCCATTTACTAGAAAGTATTCCTGCCCTGACATTTTATGAGGGTCCAGGTAGAAATGATACCACCAGCAATGTTAACTGTGAAACGAGGAGATGTTAAAATACTAACTCTATCTGCTTGTAATCATGGATGGACAAGTCTAGAGGTAAATAGCTTTTCCACTACTTCAGCTACCGGCCAAGTGAATCGAGGCGAATTTGGGGGACCTTTTAGTGTCACCAAAGCAACAAACACACCGAGTCAATTCTAGCCCAGAGTGACCCCAGAGAGTTTCGAAGTAGAACTAGATTCTATTGAGCTGTCAGTGGGTGATGTTTTAGAGACAGATTGTCAAGCCTTTTTTTCTAAGTAGCTTCCGGGATCCTTTCAGTTATCAGCACTGCATATTAATACTGTGTGCCACCCATGCATTCTCTTTAGAATTTAACTATTTGCTCTGTGTTAAATCATAAATTGCCTATGAAATGTATGCATCTTAGGATAATTTCATTATGCTGAAGAGGTTTGGGCATAGAGAAGTGTAGATTTCTTTAAAGTGAATGCTTCACCATACACTTTTGAAATTTATTACATTGAAGTAGGAACTTGAAGCTAAAAGAGAAAAAGCCTGTGGAATATTTCAGAAGGAAAATGAATTAGTCTCAGGGTCTAAGCCAGATGCACTTCCCATCATTTGATTTAAACTCCCAAGAGAGCTTGAAAGCATCGTCCAGATTGTGAATGCATTGGGCCAAACCCAAAGAGCAGCACATCTACAGATGGACCATTTCAAAGTGTTTTGGGGTCTGCTCATGTATTTGTCCACCTATTGTATGACTAAGAGGTGTGTATATAAATTATCTGCAAAGGTGTGCATGGGATTAGCAGTAGAAGAATTCATTTAATAAACTGATGGATCAATTTTTTATTCAGCACTTACTATGTACTGGGGAGTTAGGGAAATAGCTAGGGCCCAAACAAAGCCTCTCTTTTCATTGAATATAATTTTGAAGAAGCACAATTGACCTACAAATCTACAAGTAATTGTCTAATTGAGTAATGATAAGTATTAGGAAGAAACGTTGCAGTGGTATTTAGGGAGAGGGAGTATTAGCAGAGTTGTTTTTGATAAGGAGACCAAGAAGGAGGTGACAATTGAGTAGAGGGCTCAAATAAAGTAATAGTGAGACATGCAGATGCAAAGGGATTTCAAATGATCATGGAAACACAGAATGGAAAGATAATGATATTTTTACACAAACTTCTAAAAGTCTCTTCATATTTGGGGGAAGTATGTTCCAAGAGGGCACAGTGTATGGCGAGACCTGAGATGGACATTACTGAGTGCTATGGCTGTCTCCACCATGGTGCCTTCTACTTACCATTCCTTCTCATGGAGGCCGTATTTTCTCATCAACAGAGAGCAGCTAACAACATTGACTTCCCATTCTTTGGGAAGAGTAATTTTTTAAGGCTGATAGGCAAGGCCATGGTGTTGATCTACATCTAATGATACTCACGTGCTTCAGGTTATAAAACAGCTCTTACAGTGATTCTCAATCTTCATAATGCTGCAAACCTCATGTGGTGATGACCCCCAACCATAAAATTATTTTTGTTGCTACTTCATCAGTGTAAATTTACTACTGTCATGAAATGGGTGACACCTGGGAAAGGGTTTTCACCAACAGGTTGAGAACCACTGATTTATGTGGTGCCAGATAACAAATATCCATCCTGATTATAAGAGAGTAAAATATTAGTAAAGTCATTAAAGAAGGAGGAGGACCATGCATTCTAATTCACTTTGTAGTTCTGGGACTGGGCTGTGGATCTGATAATCAAGTTGCTGTGTCAGAAGGAGCTGTACTGGTTAATTCTTCCTGCTTTTTATGGCCCTTCCCCATGTCAAGCCCATTGAGTTTGCAGGTCTTCATGAAGCGCCTGAGCTTAGTGATCACATCTTGGTTCTATTCCGCCACCCCAATCCCTCCACACACACACAAACTCCCCATAACTCATCATTGTTTTGAATTGTTTCTCAAGCATTAATGCCTAATTGTCATCTGAGGAGAGTCTTAAATAGTTTGGACTCCTGGACCCTAGATTATGGATCTTTGATTCAGTAGGCTTGTGATGGCTCTGGAGAATTTTTAAAAGTAAGACATTGACTTTCTCTGGCATGTGGCCTTCTAGAATTCTAGGCTTCTTCAAATGCTCATTCTGCTTTGTAAGTGATTTCCCTTTTTTAATCCACTTCGCCTTTTCCTTCCTCTCTCAACTTTATTACACTCCAGTCTCTTCTTGGTCCCCTCTTTTTCCACTTCATACATCTTCTGGGAGTGAACGAAGAGATCATTGGAGTGTGTGATGCGTAGAGAACAACTTAACAAGAACAATTCATCGAGACTGTGGGACAAGGTCGAACTGCCTCTGTGAGTGTCTGAGACTGTCGCTGTTCACAGGAGCAGGAAACCCCATCTTCTTCCTGAGAACAGCCCAAATGTATGACTACTCTGCCACTAGCACTTGCAGTTTTACCTTCTTAGAACGGAGTTGCTTTTAGCTTGAAATATGACAACAACTGCTTCACTGTGAGATGATCTAGCATGAAAATCTTCTTCTCTGTAAGTCTATGTATAGTCATCCAGCTGGCCTGGTTCACATGATGCATGTGGATGCCCATATATGACCCTTTCTTCACTCTAAGGTATTGCAGTTGCATATAAATTTTTCTCATCTTTCCATCTCTTAAATTGGGATGAAACCATGGGCTTTTATTTCTCCCTTGTAAGAATGAAGAGACTGTTGCTTTCCTAACCATGAAGACTTTGGGTGATTGGCATATGCACAGTCCTCAGGAGGCCTTGCCAGGGGAGGGGTATGCTCTCTTCCGAAGTCTCCAGGTCTTATGGGAAATGGCTCCAGTCCCCTCTCACAAGTACTCCAGGGCACAATGATCAGTGTGAGCTGCGGTTGTTGTTCAAAACTTGCCTCCTCTTTTGCATCAGGCACCCTAGCCTCCACCTCACAAGAGGACCTTCTGAGTAGTTTTAGAATAGGGAATCAGGCTTTCCATTTCGTCAGATGACGGGAGAAAAAATTGTGTGGAGAGGTGCATACATATGCTTTGTATATTATTAACTTTGCATACATAGCTTATATTGATTTCATTATATTATAATTCTGAGAGAAGTGCTGGTTCTGTGGTCAAATTCTCTCTGACATGGGAGGTAGGCAGAACTTCTACTGTTGGTTAATGAACCTGAAGGATGACTATCGCTCATCTGCCAGGGGAGGTCTACACGTGGCCATGACACTAAACGGGCTCCAGTGGAGTGCCCATGCTTTGACAGCCTGGAAGGAAGTGCCTGGAACACTAGCAAATGGCAACCCTATCAATCGCCAGAGCCTGATCTTGTTGTGCCCGGAGTCACCATGACTTGGAGGCTGGCTTGACAGAAGCTTACATCATCATTATAGTGCCATAGCCCCACAGGACATTTGGACTTCTCGTTGTTGTTGTTTTTTTTTTTTTTTTTTTGGTAGAAGCTGAAGGTGGACTGCTTTCTGTGTTTTTCCCTCCTTGTTTGGAAAAGCACATGACCTCAGCATGATCATGGATTAAAAGGAAAGCCACATGTTATGAAAGGGGACAGAAGGCTGGAGTGGACAGGGCCAGCTTCCTTCTCTTCCCTCTGTCTTCAGAGTGACTTCTTTCAGTTTGCCTCCAGCTCCCGCCTTCAGGGTTCCAAGTGATAGACTTCTCATCTGAAACCAGTTGATGTTTTGCCTATGCAGGGGTTTTGTTCAGCAGCGAAACACCAGGCATAGAGGGAAAGGCAAGGAAAACATAAAGAATATTGGAGTGGCAGAATGAGTTTGTGCACTCACAAAGAGGAATGTTCCTATAAAACGGTACCACTTGGCAGTAGAACATGTGAAAAATGATACCAATTGCATAAAGCAAAATGCCACCCATCAAGCAGAAAATTTTAATTCTCCCTATTCAAGTCTATTTATGACTTTTTGTCCAAGACTCAATACATGTCTGTAAAAATAAAAAATGGGATCGACCCCTCTTTTAGATGGAAAGGGTTCCTGCGCTGGAGAGAAGGGGATGGCAAACCCCCAAACAATGTATTATGGCTGAATTCCAGGGAGCCTTCACAGGGAAGTTTCAAATATAACTTTGCCCCTTCATTGATTTTCTCAGTTTTGAGTTGGCTGAAAAAGAGGGTGACTAATTTTATCAAGACACTTAAATTAATTCTATTGCCTTTAAGAAATTCTATCTTGATAGGTTACTCGGAAGATCCCGCTTAGAACCCACAAATGCAAAGCAAAACAGCACAACCCAAAGGAACAAAACAAGCAAACAAACTAACCAACAAACAAACAACCCTGTCTGTTTTTCAGGGCAACTTTGCCTGGTATTTTTGCCAGAGGTGGTCCAAGGCTCACAGCTGGTTTCCCCAAGGCATGCCACTAGATGGCGACAACGTCACAGTGGAGAGTGGTCGCTTGCTTCTGCTTGACACCAACACCAGCCTCCTCAACAGACTGCACATTAAAGGTTTGTGAAGTTTGCACATCGGTGACATTGTATCTGTCACTCTACTCCTCTTAGGAGCCAGGAGGGAGGAAAATGTTCTGAATCCATTCCAGAATTTGGCTGACAATTTGCGGATCATTGGAGCCCTTCCTATGAAGAGGAAGAAGGGGTCAGAGAGTGCGAAGTGGAAGCCCTTTCTTTTTGCCTCTTTCAAGCACAGTTGTTTGATTATTTTATGTTTTTTTTTAAAAAAACAAAGAAGGCTAATGGCCTTCTCAAAGAATATGCCTCTTCATTCAAGTACTTTGTAGTCATGCTTATCCAGGGCAGCCCCCACAATATAGCGAAATGGCCTGAAACTGGTTAATGTTTCTGCCTTTGAAATCTCCTGCCAAGAAAGCCATGTCTTCCTGCTTTTACCCTGTTGTGGTTTTGACTTCTTGGTCCCATGGAAAGTCATATAAATAGGCTTTCTTATTGTAAAAATCAGTCACATAGCTCTAGGGTCCAGGAAGTTGGAAGAGACTAAGAATTCAAATTTCAACTTTTCCACCATATCATCAAATGCCTAAGTCAGTTATTTCATCTCTTTGGGCAAAATTTGTTTCCTTATCTGTTAAGTGAAAATAAAAACCATTGTCTTCTTCAGTGACTGATAATAGGGAATACAAAACATTTCCTGGGTAAGGAAGAGTTATCAAAGTGACTCTCTTCACTGGCAAATGAAAATTTCTTAGGAAATATGATTAGCAGCTATGGCTGTTGATAGCATTCTGCACTAAAACATTGTTCTTGGCTATATGTATATTTAATACTTACACAAGCATTTGCTCTGTTGAGGTGAACGCATGATTGCATAAAGGAAAAATAGGATGTTTTCAGTAGCCATAAATTGAAGCAATTTTGATACCTTCCTTTTAGAGACTGAAATGGATTTTTTTCATTAAGCATTTTGTCAATATGAATCCTACAAGTTGGTTTGTTCTGCAGGATCAAGTGGAGTTTCCAGCTAAAGAAGTTGATTAGTGCCCTATTGGGGAAAATGGGTCTGTCAGCTCGGGCTCTTGTCCGATGTTTGTGGTCACAAATATGACGATGACATTTGTATGCACCTGTGTACTTGTATGTTTGCATGTGAACCTGTGTACATGTGTGCATTCGTGTAGCCAGGAGCTCTGAAGATTGCTACCTCATTGACACCTATAAACTGCTTGACAACTGCAAAGTAAAAGGACACATCTGAAGCCTTAGGTCAGAGTAAAGATGTGCTGATATTCATTTTCCTGACTATTCCTGCATCGGGCAGTATTCTATTTTTATATTATAGAAGATGATTCAATTATTAGGATTGTCAAATGTTTTATGGAGGTTATTTAAATTATTTGGACCATATATATAAATTTTAGATATATATATATAAATTTTAGATATACAAATGGATTTTGAGTTCATACTTAATCGTAAACCCTAATCTAAGAACATTTCATTCTTAGGATCTGCCTCTGTCTATACTCACTCTTATGAAGTGATTACTGAAGATTTGGGTGCTACAGCCAATTGTGATGAAGAAATCAGATGGTATCTGGCTATCAGAAAGAATAGGGATCTTAAAAGACTTGTCTTAAAACCAGCAGCCCTCTAAGTGAAATAGGTACATAAATCAAAGGAGATCCTAATTTTGTAAAGCCCCTGTTATTGCAAAGAATATCAATGCTTGAATAACTGGTTAACACTACACAGCTCTAAATTTCAAGCCTTCAATAAGATGAAAAAATGGGCTCACATGTAACATCACTTGTGAGGATGTCACAGGACAAAGAATGCATAGGGTCACTGTGAGTTAGAACAGAATTGACGGGCCCTAACAACAACAACAACAACAACAACAACAACAACATTTCTAATATTTTCTCTCAATCTGTTACATGGGTGAAAGCACTTGAAGGGTAATAAAAAGTATTCAGGTTGAAGATTGAATCAGTATCATTATCATTACCATCAGCACTTCATTCTTTGAACTTCTTTGTTGCCAGCTTTCTTTTTCGACCTGTTTATGGTATCAGACAAACAGCGGAGTAGAGTTTACTTTGTTATTTAGAGATTCTCTTTAAAATAATAGAACAATATGAAGCATTTAAAGCCAAACATAGAATATCATCATGGAAGTGCTTTCTTGTCCATCCTCACAATATTATAAAGAATATATTCCACAGAGAGTTAATGTACATGTTGGAGAGGAATAATCCTAATGAAAAGAGAAACTAGAAAACCTCAGAACTATGTTAGGAACTGCTTTATGAAGACATCACATCCTCTCTAGTAATATTTCATTTTTGGAATCCAGTATACTTATATAGGGAGCACATAGTTCTTAGATCAGGGAAATCAACAGCTTGCGAATGAGTCTTCAAAATTCTTGAGCTCTCTGTGCCTTACTCCTATTTCCATCCATAAAACAGAATTGACATTTCTTTCTTAGATGCCCACCTTATATAGTAGAAAGGAGGGTTATAAATTTATTTGAGACAATGTGAAAATGGCACCAGAGGCAAAATTTTGTTCCGCTATTTATGATGCTATGTGGACTGATCTATATGAACTTTGTGGGGAAATGGCAGATTACTCTGAGACCATGCTAAGAGCTTCAATGATATTTGTTCTGATCTTGATGTGTGTAGGATCCAGAATTCTTGTCTTTTTCTTACCCTTCCCTCCTTTCTTCTTAAAAATACTTTTAAGGGTACTGTTAAACACAGAAGAGAATTAACCCAATCAATTAATACTAATGAGCTGGGATGGAAATAGGCATATTGCCTTGGTTTAGTTAATTATATTTTTCGGTCTTTTATGTTGAGATGCCCAACGGCCATAGGCAGCGCTGAATTAGAATTTATTATTTTTATTCCAAGCAATTATGATGAGCCATAATAACAAAGAAGAAATGTGCTACTAAGCATCACAGGCAAGGGTCTCAGGCTTATGATCTGTAGTTGGGAGGCATTTGTAGTTCCAGAATTAACCAATACATCACCCTCTGCTCTGGTGGTCAAGTGGTTTGATGTAAAGTGATGTAGAGAGAGGGTGGTTCATTAAGGGTTGATCAGGGCCAGAACTCTGGAAACACTCTTCTCCTCAGGGCTGGCCTTGCCAGAAGATCGCCTCTGGCATTTGCTTACCGCTCACAGTGTTTGTCCTCTCAAATGCTTGAGCAGAAATTTGTATCTAGTGTCTGTAACTGCTTAATCGTGCCCTCGTTTTCTTTAATGTGATTTTCTATTTCTTGGTCGACTGGTATATCCAAAAGGAGTTACATAGTTGGAAAACTTCCAAGCTACAACAAGCAGAGTCTGAGTTGACTTTGTAGCTCTGTAACATTGGGCAAGCTGCTTAGCCACTGTCCTTGTTATCTTGTGCAGCTGTAACAGACGCCCTTGGAATGGATGGCTTTAAAGAACACAGATGCAGTTTCTCATAGTTCTGAAGGCTGCAAGTCCGAATCAGGGTCTTGGCCATTTTGATTCCTTTGTTGTCAGCATCCCAGGGCGCTCCTTGTTTCCTTGGCCTTCAGACAGATGATCCTTACATGCCTGGTCTCCCCCCACTAGTATCTATGTCTTGTTTGAGCTTTTTAGAACTCATGGGTGATTAGATTTAAAGCCCACTCTACTCATGTGTGATTGAATGAACAAAACACAGGCGACTCAATTTGCAAACAGAAATGCTGCCATGGGGAGAGGGTGAGGCTTCTCTTACATATGTGGGGGAGATGCAGATTTGTATACAGCACCCTTCGTGAAGCTCAGATTTCCCTCCATGAGTTTCATACGTGGTTATCCTAACAGAAGCATGACGCATGATAGCTAGCATTCATTGCTTACAATTATTAGCCATCATGAAAATGTATTGTCCACTTGTTATGGGTTATTTGAGGACTAAAGTAGGATATGTTTGTGATCCCTGAACAGAAGGTGTGCCTTCAAGGAAGCATTTTTTACATGGTAGTTGTGATTATTTGGGACTGAGAGGGTTACAGAGGTGATGGATGAATATCCAGCCAGAATTACTATTTTATTAACAGACAGTGGTTGCTTTATGTAAAAAATAAAATGTATGACTCAGAGAATTAGTTAGGTAGTGGCCACCTTCAGTCACTTTTGTCACTATCATCTTCCAAGTGTATATACGAAAGCATTTTCTACTGCAAGGGAAAAGAAAGGAAAGGTAGGAGTATTTTGTTGCCTTTGCCCTTTCTTATGTAGCGGACTTCATGGAGGCCTGGTTTTCTAGGGTACTTTTGAAAGTTGTGTCATTTTAGCCAAACTCTCTTGCTTAATCTATAGTTTTGAGGAGAGCTCTGACCCCGTCAGGCTCCAAGTTTCTATGTCATTGAAATGCAGACTCTTCATTTTTTATTTTTATTTTTGTTTTTTTTTGGAGGCAGGCATCACTGCTCTCTGGTGAGAGTGGGAGGCCCAGCCTTGCTCCTGGAGAGCAACTGCTGGATTTGAACCACCAAGCCACTGGGCCGCAATTCCGCACTCAACCACTATACCACCGGGGCTCAGCTCCCTCTCCATTTTTTAAAATTCAACATCTTGTCTTAGGTTCATCGTAAAGTTTTTTTGTCCTTCACAAGAGTTTGAAAGTGTTAGAGCCCAGAAGGAAGTGCTGTGCCTGGCACAGCCTCTTCTCTTTCAAGGGTTCTAAATATTAGGTCCCTCCTAGCTAGGTCGACCTCATACTCAGAATCAGTCAGTGCTTGCCTCAAACAGTGCTTTACGATGAAATGACCAGGACTTCTACAAAGAAGCTGCTTTCTCTGTTAGGGGCTTCTCACTGGATTCGGCACACCAGGCTGTGTGTCTGTAGGGTCCTTCCTGAGTTTCATGGCTTCACCTATACCATTTTGGGTATAAAAGGAAAATGCAACTGAAGGAATCTTGGTGCTTTGATGAAAGGAGCATGTTCTGCACTAATATTCATTTCTCTCATAACTGTAAGCTCCCTTGGTCAATAGGAAGGGACTCTATGGCTAGAAAAACGTCCTGCATATTGTTAAATTTAAGGTTACAAATTTGGAAGTGGTCTCTAAGAAATTAACAGAATTTTTCTCTCTCTCGGTTGAAACATGGCTACCATTTAAGTCAGAGGTTGGAAGAATTATGAGCAGGCAATACATGAAATTGATTCAGCAAATTTACTTTCAAATTTGGGGCAAACACAGATCCTCCGGTAACCTTGGATAGAACTCTATACCTTAAATCCTTAAACAAAATAGAAATGATTTTGACTCCTTCCCTTTGCAGGGCATGAATCTCTACTAGATGTTAACGGATCCCTGGCAGCAGAGTGGTGATGCCCCGGCCTACTTACTGCAAGGTCAAAACTGCTCTGTGCGAGAGAGACAGGGTTTTCTACTCTCATAAAGAATCATAGTCGGAGCTGAGCCCCAGTGGCGTAGTGGTTGTGCGCGGGACTGCGGCCCACTGGGATGGAGGTTCGATTCCAGCTCCACAGAGCAAAGGCTGGGCCTCCTACTCCCACCTCCTGAGGCAGTGATGCCCACCCCCCCAAAAACAACAACAACAACAACAACAACAAAAGAATTATAGTCTTGGAAGCCCTCTCCTATGGGAGACTATGAGTCAGCATTGCTTTTGGATTTTTTTCCCAATGATTTTATTGGAGGCTCTTACAACTCTTATAACATTCAATACATCATTTATATCGAGTATATTTGTACACATGTTGCCATATCATTTCCAAATATTTTCCACTTGAGCCCTTGGTATAAGCTCCTCTTTCCTCCTCCCCCTTTTTTTTAATGAATCATTTTATTGGGGGCTCACACAACTCCCATCATGATCCATACATACATCAATTGTATGCAGGCCACATTTGCACACATTGTTACCATCATCACTCTCAAAACATTCTGCCTCCACTTAGGCCCCCATATTTCCCTTCCCTATCCCCCTTCCCCTCATGAACCCTTAATAATTTACAAATTGTTATTATTTTTTCATATTGTACACTGTCCAATGTGTCCCTTCACTTACTTCCTTGTTGTCTGTGCCCCAGAGAGGAGGTTATATGTAGATCCCTGAAATTGATTCCCCCTTTCTATTCCACCATCCCTCCACCATCCCAGTATCATTCCTCCCACCACTAGTCCTGAGGGAACATCTATCTTAAATTCCCCATCTTTCAGACTCCAGTGTACATCCCCTGGTCTAGCTGGATTTGTCTGGTAGGATTGGGATCATGATAGTGGGAGGAAGGAAGCATTTGAGAACTAGAGGAAAGTTGCATATTTCATTGTTACTACACTGCACCCTAACTGGCTCATCTCCTCACTGCAACCCCACTGTAAGAGAATGTTGCTTCACATATTGATGGGCTTTGGGTCCCCCATCTCCCCCTCATTTATAATGATGTAATTTTAGTTCTTTGATACCTGATCCTTTCAACACCTCATGGTCACACAGGCTGGTGGGCTTCTTCCATGTGGGCTTTGTTGCTTCTGAGCTGGATGGCTGGACTTTTTTTATATGTTAATGTACTTTGTATGTGTACTAATGTGGAGGCAGAGCTGAGCCCTGTAAGGGATTAGTCTTTGTAGTTATGTAAGCCATTTAATTTAAAGTGGAGTCCGAATTAAGAAATCAGCACCAGAAAACTTTAACTTTTTTTAAAAGGTAAACATGCTGATGGACTTAGTTGGCTAATAACCTGAATCAATTTTATATCAATTGTTTACAAGGATACCAATTTTTTTCCTCCTTTCTACTTTTGTGAAATGAATCATCTAAGCTCTCAGATGAAGAAGACAGCTCTATTTATGTCCACAGCATCTCTCAGTTCAGCCCCGGCACTTGGAGAGATGGTCAATGTGCCAGTAACTAAGTTTTTGATCTGCAGAAGCAGATTAGACTTCCAGAGAATTTCTCTACAATCAAAGCCCTTCCTGGTGGCCTCAGATATCAGTGGAGTAGCCCAGACAGTGACTAGTTTTACTTTGTATTTGTGTATCAGGGGATCAGAGACAAAGGGTTTTAATATGGGGGACACTTGTCTCTATAATCGCTGTTTTTTCCCCCAGCAGACAATGACTTACGTTATTACCTCTAGAGAACGGACTCAGACACACTTGATTAGCCTTAAATGAAAGATAAGCTATTGCTGTGAGAAAGGACATGCTTTTAATAGATGGGCACATAGACAGAAAGATAGATAGTAAACAATTTACAGTTTTATGTCTTGACAACTTGGATATTGTAACATGAAAAATGCTACTGCTAAGTCCAATCCCTTCCCAGCACAGAAGCTATAATATTTTCAGTAATGAAAGATAATGTTGCAAACTTCCCTACTTACCACTTCCCCTCAGTGCCTTTCTATTAGCCCCAAAGAGCAAGTCTAAACTCCTTTGTCTAGCCTCTAGAGTCCTTTGGGAAGGGATGTCTCCTCACCTCTGCACCTCATTCATTGGTGAATGAGTCCCAAATCCTGTTTACCTAGAATTAGAAATTTAACCAGAAGTTGACATACTTTTGGAACTGGGACTCTTGTGCATATTGAAGTATATTGGAGACTGAGCTACTGATTGTTATTATTTCTCATTTACTATATTGTTCCTATAATATTTAGCTGAAGATAATTCAAAAATGGTTGTATGTCCATAGAGACTTTCCAGAAATTCAAACCAGATTCAGGAGGGGATATGGAACAAGGGATATCCATGCTGCTATCAGATGGATCTTGGCTGAAAAGAAAGCATACCCTAAAGATGCTTACCTGGGTTTTGTTCACTATGCAAAGGCATTTGACTGTGTAAATCAAAGTATATTGTGAATAATCTTGGAGTAAGAATCCCAGAACCTCATGAAGAAGCTGTACATAGTCCAACAGTCAGGTATTTAAGGAGATAGTGTGCGGTTTAAGTCAGGAATGTTTGTGTCAGCATAGCATCCATGCACCATGTTTACTCTCTCTCTCTCTCTATATATATATATACTGAGAAATAGTCCAAGAAAATGCATGATACAGAGATAAATCTGGCAAAGATTGGAGGAGGGTGAATTAACAGCCTGTGATAGACAGATGACACTACTTTTCTTCCTGAAGGCAAAGAGGCCTTGAAACACTTAGTGATGAAAATCAAGGATGACAGCTTTCAAAGTGGATTATATATCAACATAAAGAAAATAAAAAAAAAACAAAAATATGAAGAACCAACAAGTAACCTCATGATAAACAGAAATGTTGAACTTGTTAAGGATTTCAGTTGTCTTGCATCCACAATTAATGTTCATGGGTGCAGGAGTCAGGAAATCAAGTAAGACACTGTGTTGCAAGCAAGATGTAGGCTTGGAGACTAAGCTGGGCCTGACCAACTCCTTATATTTTGGCCCCATATGCACATGACAGCTAGACAATGAATAGGGAGGACCGAGGAATAACTAATTCTTTTGACTGATGGTGTTGAGAAAGAATGTTGGAATTTCTTGGACTATCTCTCAGCATGGACCACAGAATAGACAAAATGGTCTTTCAAGAAATATTGTCAGAATTCTCCTTTGAAGAAATGATGAAGAAACAGTCTGGTGTGCTTTGGACATGCTAATAGGAGGGACCAGTCATTGGAGAAGGATATCATGCCTAGTGAAGGAGAGAGGGCGGCTCTCAATGAACTGATTGATGCAATGGCTGGAAAAGTGGATTCGCATAGTGTGCGGATGATCTAGAGTGAGGCAGTGTTTCATTCTGTGGTACCAGGGCCACTATGAGTTGTGACCTACGTGATGACATCTGACATAATATTCCTGAGGTCAGGTGGGATTATTCTCAGCCCCGGTGGTGTAGTGGTTGTGCATGGGACTGCGGCCCACTGGGACGGAGGTTCAATTCCAGCAGTGGGGCTGGGCCTCCTACTCCCACCACCGGAGAGCAGTGATGCCCCTCTCCCCCCCAAAAAACAAGGATATATTATTTGAAAATAACAGTAATCATCATTTTTTAAAACTGTTGGGCTATAATCAAGTAGCAGTAACCACGTTGAAGGAAAAATAATACACTTGGGAACTTTAATTGATATTTTAGGAAAATATATGCTCAGAGAAGTGTATCTAATTGTCGGATTGGCCCCAAAGAGGACTGGGTCAATTCTTAATTGAACGTTGATAAAGAGAAGGTGGAAATTTATTTGAACAAATTAGTTGTATGGCAGCTAGGGAGAGAATTGCCTGCATGACCCAGCCTTTGGGGAAAAAACAGAATTTTTCTCTCTCTGTCTCTCTCCTGCTTCTGTTCAGAGATTTCTTCTTTTTTTTTTTCCTTCTGGTGTTCTAGATGCCTTTTTTGAAATCCACAGGAAGACTGAGTGCTGTGAGCACATTGGTGCCCGAAGCTTTCTTCCAAAGTGGAAGTCATGGTTTTCTGGAGGCCAAAAGGAAATCAAGGTTTTAGTTAAGAAGTAATTGATAACAGTAGCTATAATGAAAAAGGTGTTTGTTTATGTCAGCATTTGAGTTCTTTTAAAGATTTCTACATAGTTTGTCTCCCATGACCATATTTACACTTAGTATTTAGTGTCAATGTCATTTATTTACAAGGTTAACTTAATGAGTTTGCTTTTCATTTTTTCAAACAGGAAGACTGAGTTAGGTGAACTTCACTGTCCCTTGCGGGAGGTGGGAGTAGGTTTGCTGTTGCTGCTGTTTTCATCATTGCTCCAGCATTGATGAGAGGTCTTGGGGAAAAGTAGATCCTTGTCTGTTGAACCAATGCATGAATTAATCTATAATTCTAGCCCTATAGTTCTCAACCTATTTAGATGCTAGGCTATGTCCTAAGACGATAGACACATTTTCAACTTACCCCTAGCTGGTTCTCAAAGTGTGGCCTTTAATTGGCAGGCTCAGCTTCATCTTGCAAACTTCTAGACATGTACATAATTCCACACTTGATATACCAATCCCTTCAGACAATCCTTGAGTTTTTTGAGATTCATTGACTTCACATAATCAAAGGATCAGATAAAACTGTCAGGACAGGCAGCTGATTGCACCAGCACAGCTACTCTCCACCCTTTGCAAAGAGGAGTGGACGCTGGCTGACCACATTAAATGTACTTACTGTGCCCGTGACATTGTTAGATGGATGTGGTTCCATGTCCTGCCAGGGAAATCTGAGTTGATGAAAACAATTTCTTCTGACTGCTATTGTTTCCCATATCCAGAATGGAGATTTTTTTCACATTTGTTTTGTTTCCCGTGTCTATGCTGCTCATTTGATGGTTGAACCCTAGCAACGAAGGAATGAGTATATGGTATTATTCCGGGTAGGTCTCTGATTCGTTTTCTACATCCAGAGACCATTTTTGTACACACTTTCAAGTTCATATTTTCTTTTTTTAATCAGGCAGAGACATTACAATTAAAATACCGTTAAAGTGATTCTGGCAAGTATTGCAGTAAGCATGTTTTTTAATTAAAGGAAGAACGGGGGGCTGCATAAGCTGCACAAGCTAAAGGGAGAAATTTTTATCCAATATCTATTTTAATTGAAATGAAATAGACAAACAAAAAAGGGAGAAGCTGCAGCCGCAGCCACAGTCTGTGCCTGTGTGTGCATAGCTCAGTCCCAGGTTGCTGGGTTTAGGTGTTCTGTGCTTGATTAATTAGTATCCAGCCAGAGAGTCCATTCTCTTTGCCCCCAATCCTTAAAGCCTGATTTATGCCTCACGTCCCCCATGAATATGTGAGGGCTCAGGCATCTATTTCTTGAGCTGCTGGGAGATAGGATTATGGAGCATGGACTGAGCTCTTGGGGGATCTCGTTTGCCAGCCAAATTGATTTTCCGCCTCTCTGGACGGGGACAAGCCCACCTCGAAGGCTTCCCAGGCTCTGCTCCAGTGGATCAGGCACAAGTCTAATCCGGATCTTGCCAACAAAGGAAGCTGTGAGCATCTCCATCCCCACACAGGCTGCCTGCTGCTGCTGCCCTCCCTCCATTCAACCTTTCTCCTTTGCCTCACCTCCTCCTGGCCCCCCTCCCACCCCATACCAGCCCAAGGCCGGAAGGTGTAGTCAGACACCCCACATGTGCCAGATCACACAGCCAGCCCTTCTTGCTGAGGTAGGGCCTTATCCCTGAATAGATGATCACCTATAATTCCCCAAGTATGGGAATCCCAAAGGCTCCCCAGACTGTCTGATTTCTTAGCAGCTGAAAAGTAAGGGGATGTAGGTTGGTAAAATTTGAAAGGAAGTATTTAGAGTTGACACAGAAGTTGAATAAGGATTAATCAATGTAGAAACATAAATTAGATACTATGTGTCTTAAACTTTAGGTATTTCAACTCTATCTGCTGTTAGAGCCTGCAGATTGATTGTATTAATTGATGTTCTCCAAGCTTCCTTTGACCTTGCCTCCTGGTATTTCCATTCTAACATGAAGTCTAGCTTGGACTTCTCCCCTGATTCTACTGATACTATCAGCTCAACATTCATAGCTCTTATGATTTCCTGGAGCCTGGGATTCCGTAATCTCCTGATTCTTCTTTTCATTCACCTCAATTTTGTGACCCACTCTCAAGAATTGTGCTTCTGCTTTTGCCTATGCTCATTTTGAAATGTCAATATTTTAATGTACTTTCTTAATTTCTCTTATCTTTTCACTGCATATTCTCCATATGAGATCTCATTTACTTCTGCAACTCTAATTCCCATTCTTTCAACAAATATTGACTAATAATTAGCCACATATTCCAGGCATTGTTCTAGGCAGAGGGACTACAACAGTGAACAGTGAGTAAGAAACCAAGAAACATATTCTTTGCTAGGTTTAATTCATACCTAGGGGGAAAACTAGTTAGGGAATAAGCACTTGATGGTGTTTAAAGACATAAAACAAGATGAGACAGCCAGCCAAAGTGGTGCACACAGAGGTATAGAAAAATGAATGACCAAAGAAGTGAGTCTTCAAACACTTTGGAAGTTGGAATGAGGAGGTGGCATCAGTGGAGGAAGCCAGAGAAGGGGAACCTGGGAAGCAGGAGGGTACTGTGCTGGGAAAGCAAGAAGGAGGAATTTCAAGGAAGAAGGAGGGACTGTGTGTCAGTTGCTATTGCCACTCAGGGCAGTGGAGAGTTAATCACTGAGCGGTGTGACCTTCAGAGATGTATTGGCCATTTGAGGCCAGATCAGAGGGAGATTCAGTGGAGAAAGAGGGAAGGCATTGACCCAAATGGGGCATCTTAACAAGAGAAAGTGAGGGGAGAATGGAAGGTAGCTGGGATAAGCAGAACATTTGTTGAAGAATATTATTATATGGCAAAACATTTGCACTTCATTCTTTTTTCCTTCCTGCAAGGGCAAAAATAACCACTTTGTGATTGTTTCTCTTAAGCACTCACACACAGGCCTACGTTATTTTGTGGTAAGATGGTTAATTGTAGGATTAGACAAAGCAGGTTTTGATGTTCTTACCAAAGATCAGCTAGCTGCGAAAAGTCTGCTTTACTTCCTTTTCCAAGAAAGAAAAGATTAATGGAACGAAGCTATTACATGCAAAGTTGTGTTCATTTGCTTATTTTCAATGGGAAGAAACAATAATGATGGTTGATTGATTTTTATAAAACTACCCAAGGTCACTTGTCGGACATACTCGGAACAGTCATAACAAGCAATTTCAGGGTCACAGCCAAAGGCTCCCTGCTCTTTATTTCAGCTTTCAGAAATGGGGTCAAGCCCCATAAAGTGGAGAAATAGAGTCCTCCCTGCCCTCCCCTCCTATATTCAAGTACCCCCACTTTAAAACAGCTCACTGTATATTTGTTTCAAGCTAATAAAGTGTGAGGACAAACACTTAGGGCCTTGACACAGAGCAAGATAAAATATAAATCTCATATTCTTTCATACAAGATAGCTTATTCTTGAGTTATCTCTAGTAACGCTATCAGGCAGAAATGGCTGTGTTCCTCATCATACTCTCTCTTCTTCATTTGCTGAGTGGTATAAGTGACACAGCCCAAGTTTATGTTTTTCTTTGCCTACTAATCCTTGTATATTGTTCCAATTCCTTTTTGGAATGAAATGAGAAGTCACATGTACACATATATCATTTAAAAGAAATTAAAATGAAATCATATATAACCCAGCCATCGGCAAAACTTGTTTATGTTAGCTTGCATTTCCTGGAATGTGATTATGAAAACTTCATCTCGTGTATTTTGGATATGTTATCAGGAGAGACAAGTCCCTGATCAAGCACACTATACTTGCTCGCTAACATGATGGAATATTAAAAAAAAAAAAGGAAGGCCCTTGACAAGGATTGACACAGAGGCTGCATCAATGGACTCAAACATAAGAATGATTGTGAGGCCAGCTCAGCACTGCCCAGTATCTTGCTTGTGTTGTACAGAGGCTTGGGCTGAGTCAGAACAGACTACACAGCACCTCACAACACCACCTTCCCTCAGGTCTGCTCCTTCTCCAAGAAATGCTGTTTCCTCTTAGAATGTCAACTCTATGAGACACATTTTGAGGAGGACTAAAACAAAGTACAACATAAATTGATTGTGCCAGTCGCCTAATCTGAGTCGTCAATTTGAGAACAGAGAATGTAGGGTCAGAGTCTAGCCTGTCAATATGGAGATAGTCAATGAAACCTCTGTGTGGGCATGGCTTTCTCCTGAGAATTCTGGTAAATCCGGTCATATTTCCCTCTTGGAGGTGAGACACTCATGAATCCGTCCCTTGGAGACACTCTACTGACAAGACACATGGCAGCATGCTGATAGACCTTGGGCTCTGGAAACTGAAGGAGCCACGGGGAAACTCCTTTCAGTGCTGAGATGCATCTACCACCATTGGATACACATGACTTGGCACCCACTGGCCTGTGATTGACCTAGTGTCATTGCATGTGATTCGTGAGTCTGAAGAGCATTTATAGATTGGTATCAGAAATATAGGCTAATATCAGATTTATGACCTTGGACTGGATTGGACTGGGATGTGTTCTTAATGTGTCCAATTGGTGTTGTGTATAAACCTTTCCCTTATATGTGTATGCATTGTGTCAGTCCGGGTAAAGTAGAGAAACAAACTCATAGACAGGTATATGGGTATAAGGGTATGGTTTATATACAAGAGGAATATGACACTAAGAAAGCATCCCAACCCAGTCCAATTCAAAGTCATAAGTCTGATATTAGCCCATATGCCCAATACCAGTCTATAACATCTCCTTCCGACTCATGAAGTCACAGGCCAGTGGTTGCAGAGTTCTGGCGCTGGTGGGGGTTCCCTCATGGCTGCTCATTTCCAGGGCTCAGGGTCCATCAACACAGCATTCAGTGGTGATAGAAGCAACTCAGTGCTGACATGGGTCTCCATGTGGCTACTTTAGCTTCAGAGGTCTGGTTCCATCAGGGTAAGGCATGTGGGTTCTCCTCTGGCTCCTCAGCTTCTCGGATGCTGCCATCTTGTCTTGTCCATAGTTTGTTGTCTCTGAGACTAACTCCCAACAACTGGGGAGATAGCTGCTCATCTCCACAAGGAAAATATCGTGAGATTTTCCAGAAGTCTCAGGAGAAACCATGCCCACACGGAAGTCTCATTGGCTGCTCAATGGCTATCTCCAGATTAACAGGCTAGACTCCACCCCTACATCACAATCAAGAAATTAACATAAGCACATGACTGCCACAGCGTGTTTATGAATTTTGTTTGTTTAGCCTACCTGAATTAACACATTGGTACATTTAAGTCCAGGTGTTTGTTTTTATTAATTCTCAGAAAATTTGTTGCAGGACAGATCACAGAATAAAGTTAGTATGAATTTTAAAATAAGGAGCCAGTGGCACAGTGGTGAAAATGCTTAGCTGAGAAGGAAAAGGTCAGTGATTCTAACCTATACCTTTCTCCTCAGGAGAGACCTAGGGGTAGGTGGTCTGCTTCCATAAAGATTTCCGGAAACCCTTTCAGGGAAATTCTGCTCCAGTCTATAGAATTTCTATGTGATACAGTAAATTTGAAAGCACTGGTTTTGGTTTGAGGGGAAGAATGCTAAGGATGATTTATTAATTGGGTAACCAAATGGTTCTGGCTTATGTGGAACTTTCCCATGTTCAAGATGAAAGTCTTGGGCCCCAGGAAACTTCTCAGTCCTAGGTGTTCTAGCAATTGCTGGCAAACTCTACTTATGAGTGATTTTAAATATATTTGTTCTAGGATTCATAACCAAAAAATAAAAGGCAATTTCTCTGGAAGGTGTTTTCATTATCCAGAAGTTAAAAGGAATTAGCCAATGTATTAGGTCTGACAGACCTAATTCTGCTTGCCTTTAAATTCAGTAACATTTAATTCTTTGCTCAGAAGTTGACTTTAAGAGTTATATATGATCTCTTAAATCTTTTTAAAAAATGATGAAATATTCATATGTTGGAATTGACCCATGAGACTTTCTTGGTTGTAATCTTTGAAAATTATTTTTAATAATTTTAATAAATAATTTATTGGGGGCTCTTACAGCTCTTATCATTGACTATAATCTTTACAGAAGTAGATTACCAAGACTTTTTCTAAGGAGCTTCTGTGCAATAGAAGTGCCAAACTTTAGAATGAGGGCAAACCATTTGTACCACCAAGGCACATAGAAAGTGCCTGATAAAACAGTTCTCTTCAAGGCTTTTCTAACTCATAGATACTACATGGATGTTGTTAGTGTAGAATTATGTTCCATAGAGTTTTCTTTTTTTTTTTTTGGCATCACTGCCCTCAGGTGGTGGGAGTAGGAGGACCAGTCTTTGCTCCGTGAAGCTGGAATCGAACCTCCATCCCAGTGGGTCTCAGTCCTGCGCATAACCACTACGCTACCAGGGCTCAGCTCCATAGAGTTTTCAATGGCTAATGTATTGGAAGTAGTTCATCTTGTTTTACCTGACTGTGTAGGTAATAGATTTACTAAGTTCACTACAGCAATGCAGGAAAACTCGAATTATTATCATAACTGTCCAGTGTATGATCCAAGGAAAGAATGTCCAAGTGTTCTGGAGCTGAAAGGTGCCTCAGTGAATATATAATTCCACTTTCCATTTAAACATGAGACCATCACAAGGTGACAAATAAGATAGATTTGGAGCCTGAGGGAACTGAGATCCAGCAACTTAAGAAACTTAATGAGGACAATTCAGAGGCCAGTAGTCAACATATAGATCCTGCCTCCAATATTTTCTCATCCTGGTCAGCTCAAATTTCCTAAGTATTTATAGCAGATAATGCAAATCCATGGACAATGCAACCCATGAACAAATTAATGTTATGTGACATTGGACGAATTTAGATTTGGTAAACAGAATAAAGTTGAACCTGCAGTGTAGGTCCTGTTTCTTACTTCTTATTCACAGCAGGGTTCATGACTATTAGGATATTTATATATATGTTGACAGACCCATGATCTGCTGCCAGACAAGCATTGGGATGCTAACTGCAAGGTGGACAGTTCAACTCCCTGGGAGAAAGATGATACTGTTGACTCCCATAAAGACTTTCAAAACCTTGTAAACTATATAGGGTCATAGTGAGTCAGAATTGACAGGATGGCAGCAATGTGTACATATTTACAATGGAGGGAAAATTTAAATTAAAAAAATAATAATTAACCCATTGAATGTCTGGGAGGCAGTGTGATGTCACTTGGCATTAAGGCAGTAGGTCACCAAAGGATGGTCTCTCACT
This sequence comes from Nesogale talazaci, assembly GCA_004026705.1. Lineage (NCBI taxonomy): Eukaryota > Metazoa > Chordata > Mammalia > Afrosoricida > Tenrecidae > Nesogale > Nesogale talazaci. Next base: position 50,860 of record PVJH01000520.1, on the reverse strand, counting down.
TTTTGGATGGTTTCACTTGGACTATGAGGCACACCCCATATTTGAGAAGAAAAGTGCCAAAGTAGTGGACCAGTTGTAGAAACTGAGAAGCAACAGAGACAAGTGGGAGAAAGATTGAGGACAAATGTGGTAATAGCAGAAGACACTGTGGCATGAAATGCCTCATAGGTGTCAAACCCAACACCAGGAATTTATCCACATTATTTCAATCAATTTCACTATGATTCTAGAAAGGGGAACCACTGGAGATTCATGTTTTACAGATGAGGAAACCAGATGTCCAGGCAGGATGTGCCATTAAAAATTGTGGCTGAATAGACACCCACCTCCACTCCGAACCCCACCCCTGAAACAAAACAAAGCAAAACGTTCACTCACACGAAGTCCATGCAGACTCCTGGAGATGCCTCGGGGAGCAGAGCGGAATCGCTCCGCAGAGCTTTGTAGGTTATAATTGCTGTGGTAACCGGTCACCAGGTCTTTCTCTTCTGGCCTCACTGAGTGGGTTCCAGCCCCAACTTGTAGGTTGTAAGTCATGCATAGACCGTTTAAGTAAACATCCTGTGGTTGTCACGGATGGTGTGTGGTTTGGACTTCAGGATGAAAGACTTGAGAGTTTGATGCAGAGGGCTGAAGAAAGCTGAAGAGAAACTTTAGAACACATCCGGAAGGAAACGGTCTCCACATCTGACTTTTGAGTCAAATATGTATTGATCACTCTCTCTGTACTAAGATGGAGTAAACCTACATGGCCGACAGTATGCTTGCCCTTTTCTTCTCACTTCTCAAGTGCACGTTGAACTGCTTTCAATTGTGACTCTTGAAAGGCTACACCAATGCACTTTGACAATTTGGCACATTGAACTTAGGACTGGATTTAGTAGGTTAAGCGTCTCCCACCAAGACAGCCATCCTGCTTTCGCCATATTCTCTATGTACCTTTAGATCAGGTTCCCTGGTAGCATCGTGGATTCATGTTGGGTTGCTAGGCACAAGGTCAGCAGTTCAAACCCACTAGCATCTCTATGGGAGAAAGACTTGCCTTTCTACTCCCTTGAAGAGTTGTAGTCTTGGAAACCCACGGGGAAGTTCTACACACAGAAGGTCCAGAGTTGCTGTGAGACAGCGTTGACTCCATGGAAGTATGACCTTTAGATCATTAAGACAAGATAGAAGCTTATCTCTGAGTAAACTTGTATATGCAGGAAATTCAGATACTAAAATAAGGTAAGAGTAATACTAATGTGAAAAACAAAAACATCAACAAAAAGGTTTTTTAGTTTGTTAGTGATAGAAGCCAAATTGGTTGGTTTGGGGCTGTACAGAGGATGTCCCCCAGACTAATCCCCTCCTTCCACCCCCAGACTGCTGGGTCTTTGAAAACATCATTGTGGGTGAGAAGATCATAGTCCAATGCTTTTGCAAAACACTTACAGGGAGGGAATGACTGAGGATTACTCACTAATATTGAAGTGTTTTTTAATATGAGATGCTTTGATTATGATGGTGTTGATGAAATCTGTGTGAAATATAAATATGCTAAATTGCATTGAATACAAGTATTACAAAGATGAAAGTACTACTTTAATGTCTTAATATTTACTCTTAAAATATACGTTTAAAATTTAAGCTGAGCCCTGGGAGTGCAGTAGTTGTGTATGGGACTGCAATCCACAGGGTTGGCAGTTCAAATCCAGCAACAGTTCTCCAGGAGCAAGACTGGGCCTCCTACTCCCACTACAGTAGCAGTGATGCGGGGAAAAAAAAGAATAAAAAATATATATTTAAATTAATATTCCTCTGTTAGAGAATAATTGGACTTTAAAGTTAAATAGTATCTTTTCAGATAATTTAAGTGTAATGAACAGAAAGCAAATCTTCCCCTCCATGCGCCCCACGCCACCCCCCCGCCCCGCCCCAAAGGGAATTTGTTGGAGAAGTATTTGGTAGCTAACAGAATCAATGGGAAGATTGGAAACCAGATGCGGATATAGACACTTCTGTATTTTGTAGGCAGTGGAATGGATGTTTCAGAAGGAGTGCTTTTCCCAGACTGGATAGGATGTCGCCATAACAAGCAATGAGATCTCATCCCTTCTAGTCTTTTGCCCCACATTTCTTTTGGTAGACTGCGCATGTGACTTGGATTCTGGTAGCACAAGGGCACTTTGCTTGACTGTCCCGCTCAGCTTTACACACAGGAGCAGTGCAATGCTTCAAGGAAATAAGAGCCATTAGCTAAAGAAAGGAGTGACACTGGTCAGCTAAACTGTGCTGATGTTAATGTACCAGGATGCTTCCTTTTATTATGCTCCTTGTGATTTTAATACATTTCTTCCACATGTAAACCTGCTCCTTAGTCTCCAGCCCCCAAATACATACATTCAATTTCTCTCTCTTGATGATAAGCTTGTAAAAATAAAACTTTTCACATCTTTTATTTAATCAATCCAAGAATGTTGGACATCTAGATTGTTATTACAAGAAAAAATATTCTCAATAAAGCTGCAGGGAACTATGAGGAAACATAAAATTCATCTCATGTTTTGCATTTCGCCTTCACCAGAGAGGAGTAGAAGTTGAATGGCTGAGTCTTTGAGTATCTTCTGATGATCTGACCATGCAGTCCATGGGAGAGAAAGAGCATAGTTCTAGTGCCCTGCACTATGTTATTTTTGGAGGGCTGATATTGATAGGGTTCCTGAGCTACGGAGAACTCCCCTTTTATTGTCTCCTGAAACACTTTGGAATGGAAGGTGTATTGTAGGCCCACCCATATTTGATAGTTAACCTATGCTGGATCAGTAATAATGTATGTTCAGTGCCAGGTATCTGATCAAGGTTTCTTTGCTTCTAGAAGAGAGGACAAGTTAAAGTAAGTTGAAATCTGAGCAGAAGCATAAAAACAGAGATAATTTTAGCAGGTTTTCAAAGTGTCGAAAGGAGGAGCACTTCATCTTCCCAGAGACTGACAGCTTTCTTTCTTTTTGATTATTAGGAGGCAAGCTGATTTTCATGGCTCCAGGACCCATTGAGCTCAGGGCCCACTCCATCCTTGTGTCTGAAGGTGGAGAGCTCCGGATTGGATCTGAGGACAAGCCTTTTCAAGGGAAAGCCCAGATCAAACTCTACGGAAGTTCTTACTCTTCCCACTTCTTTCCCTATGGAGTTAAGTTTCTAGCTGTGAGGAATGGAAGCCTTTCCCTGCATGGTGAGTGCAACAGTTTGACCAGAGGGAATGAGTTAGAGTGTTTCTAGTTCAGTGGTTCTCAACCTTCCTCATGCCGCAACCCTTTCATACAGTTCCTCATATTTATGATGACCCCCCCAACCGTAAAATTATTGTTGCTGCTACTTCACAACTTTAATTTTGCTACTGTTATGAATTGGGCAACCCCTTTGAAAGGGTCATTCGACCCCCAAAGGGTCTGGAAACCACAGGTTGAGAACTGCTGGTCTAGTCCATGTGGGGCCATGGAGGAAAACTGCAAAACTATTGCAAACACACCAACCACCTTCTGTCTGCCAGATTTTGAGGCAACAAGGTCGACTGGAGCACAGGTAATATTTTCTTAAATAAGAAATATTGATTGTCTGGATTTCTGTCACAAGGTATATGTTGGCACCCATTCACTCACTCCCCTTCCCTAAGAGGATTATACCACATGTTCCTGCTCTTTGAGAAGTTGGATATGCTAGTGCATAAAATTTGGGGTCACTATGAATCAACAGGGATGGGATGTGGGCTGTGCATGGCTTTCCTGCAGTCTCCTATGGTTTGCTTGCCTGTGAGTGGAGCTCTCCTCCCTACCTGTGTGAAAAGGGAGCTCAGCTCCATGGGACAGGAGCAGAAATGACATGACTCACCGCCCAGCACAAGGCTTAAGAGTCACTGCCGTGTTTTGGCTTTGGCCTTTCCCTCTTGCTTGAGAACAGCCTGCCTCCGACCTGGGCAGCTCCTCCAACTTTTGAACCCAAATGAAGACATCTGGCAGGAGAGCTGGACAGACTGACTTCTCTGAGGCACGGGAGTGAGACATAAGCCTTCGTTGTCATAATCCACTGGGATGTCTGTTTGTCACTGCAGCTTAACCTGATGAAATTGTGCAATGGCCTGGCCTATGCTGATGTTTCCAGCATGTCGTAGCCTGACATCCCAAACGGGGGATATTTCCATTTCATGACAGTCGCTACTTTTCCCTCTGTGACCAGGTTTAGGTAGTGGGATGTTTAGCTCATTTACAGATGGGCTCGGGATCTGTGGATGTCTGCGAGAGGACAGAGATGAAACTACAGTGTGTTTCTACTCAACTCTGCTTTATGATGATCTAACCCCATAATACGGAATGGATTCTTCTCAGAATCAGGAAATCACCCTTACACATCACTGGGCATGAAGCCAGAAAACCTTTGGTCCCAACTGGGAGAAATGGAAGCTTCAAAGGCTGAGCTTTGAGTTTGGGTCTCTCAGTGGATGTTTGTCTACTTGGTTACATAGCATGAGAGGAACACAGATAAAATATATGAACATATGGGCTTCAAATATCTACCCAGCTCCAGAACACTTATCATTCTCATTGACATTTCTGTACTCCCAGGTAAAACCCCATCCCCAAACAAATGAAGTCAATTCTTATTCAGAGTGACCTCAAAAGAAATAATAGCATGACTCCATAGAGGTTATTTAATAGTCAAACACTTTAACCACTGCTGGGACTCAAAAACAGGTCTCCAGAGAATCCGACCACCATCATGTTTCCATTGTAACTATTGTTCTAGGTGTTGGCCTGTAGCCTTTTTGGGGAGCTCTAATAAAAATACTCATCTACTAAAACGACTAGAAGAGGGTGGATTTAGGTAAATAATAATCTCTTGGTTTCATTTTCCATTTGGCATTTATGAAGTGTTGAGTGTGGGCCAGGCAGAGCACTCAGTAGACAGTCAGAGGCATGTTTTACATACACAAGATTTTGAAAACCCATAACAAACTGAAACAGAACTACCAAATGTTTTGAATGTCAACTCTGTGCTCTGCCATCTTTATCTGAGGAGCCCTGGTGGCATAGTGGTTACTTATGCTGCTACCAGAAAGGTCAGCAGTTTGAAATCCCCAGTCCCTCTTTGGGAGAAACACTAGCATTTCTATTCCCATAAATAGTCACTGTCGCAGAAACCCAAAATAGTCAGGTCTGTCCTCTCCTACAGGGTCACGATGAGTCAATACTGAGTCAATGGAAGTGGGTTTATCATTATCGGCAAATACTATTGATCTGGTAGCCCATGATCTGTGAAGGTCTTCTCTCTGTCTTATCTTCAAATTCTTTACTCTAGTCTGACAGCCACTCAAACCACTTAAACCCAATAAGGCTGGTATTTATCACTAGAAACTGCTGGAGGACAAGAGGGCATAGATCAGCCATCTGAAGCAGGGACCTTCTAATTTCAGAACTACTGTCTTACAGGAGGAGTTCCTGAATGGCAGAAAGGCTTAATAGATCCTCCCTCTGGCACGGTGGTGTTTCACTCTTATAATCACTAAGTAATTCCACCCCAAGGTGGGCCTGGGGATAGCAGGGCTATAGGGAAAACAACTAATTTTCTTTTGCTGTGAAGTACACAAGACAGTGAATGTCAAGTATACAAGACATCCAGAAAGTCCCTCTGACCCGACCTTTGCTGAGTTTCCAGGACAAGGCAGTGAGGAGATTCTCCTAAAGTTGAGAGACTCTTCTAAAAAAATGGCTAAAGCTCAGATTTCAGGGCCTCATCTCCAGAGAAAGATTCAAGCTGTCTGGAGGTATGTGTCCAGAAGCATGTATGTCAGTGCTAGGGTCCAGGTGGTCCATGAAAAACACTCTCGCAGGTAGGGTCTTGGACAAATAAAATTTTATAAAATCAGGAAAAATCAGTCCACTTCAGATACTTGCAGCACATGGCCAGTCCCACTGTGGCCACACAGTAAGCAGTAGCTATTCACCATTTCTCTTTTAATGACATTGTGCACCCCCTTACCAATGACCCCCTCCCACACACACCAGAGATTGAGTCCTTGACTCCAGTTAGCTCATGTGTCAGTGTTTGATATGGGATAAGTTCTGCCTAGAGATTTCTCTTGATAATTTTTTTCCCCTCTATCTTCTTTCATCAGAGGAGTAAAGTTTTTTTTGTTTTTTTTTTTCCTTTGGAAATCATGAACAACATTCCCAGACATCTTCTGTGCTACTCATACCACCCAGGGAGTAAACACCTTTTGATTTTAATCTCTCTTGGTACAGCTGCTTCCTGGTAGGGAATAACTGCCATGGCTGGGCATGGTTAAAATAAAGCTTCTTGGAAACCATTTGCATGGGCCCCAGCATAGCCAGAAGCAGATCGCTGCCCAGCATGCGAGGTCTAGTGCTTGCATTTTATTCGTAACAGACAGCAGTAAGGGGCTGACGGTTTGTAATTTAACTCCAGCTCGGGTTATATGGAATCACACAATAATATCGTTTTCTCCACTCTCCCCCCACCTCATTCTTCACTGTTGCCTCCTTGCAACCCTTCCACTCCAGCTGATTTTGTCGTAGATTAAAATTGCTAAGCAAACAGACTTTGCTGCTCAGTTGTCAAGAGAAAAGATGGAGTTGAATGCAGCTTTTATGTCTTTTTTATTGTAGAAAACCCCCCCTCTTACACACACACATACACACCCCTCTATATTTACATATACACACACTGTACAGAGCACACTTTCTACCTGTTCTGGTGAGTGTAGGAACAGGGCATGTTCTCATTCTCTGGTAGAGTTTAGATGGCTTGTTTAGTTCTGTCAGCTGCTCACTTTGATGTGTTAATATGACACAGGGTCACAGGATTCCTGTTTGGGGGTTTGGGGGAGCTGTAGCCAATGTGGAAATTTCACTCCAGCCTTTTGCTTCTTTTACTCCGCCTGTCAGTCCGGGTTCCCCAGTCCAAACCAGTGTCAATCATATGTCACTTTTCAAAAAGGTTCCCTGTCAACCTGAGCAACTTGAATTTTTGACAATGTAATTATGGCCCTTGCTTCCACAGTGGGAGTCTGAACAGGATGGTGGGGTTTTATTGATTGTTCAGCAGGGAAATTTATCAATGTCTTTGACTTCATTTTCCAGTTCCTCCCTGAGAAATTTGGCTGACAGTTTCCTGGGAGAAAAGCCATCTTATGGCCTTGACTGGACATATGTCTTTGTCCTTTTCAAGAAATTATAAGATCCAGGCATTAAATATAAATGGAAATTGTTCAGGACAACGAGTAGCTGGGCAGTAATTTATAAAACATGAATATCATTGTCTAGGAATAAATAAGAAAAAGTGGCCTAAACAAGCAAGCCATGATTTGTTTTCCCTCTCAAACACATTTCAAGAATCAGTATTTAAGTTTTGTACTTTTCCTCAGTACCGTGTTGCTAGCAATGCTATTTTAATTGCTAAAGAGCAGCAGAGTGTCTTGGAGCACAGTGCAGGGCCAGTCAATGCTCAGTGGTTTTCCTATTGTCCTCTGAAGAAGCTGAAGGTTGGCTAAAGAAGGCTCAGGAGTCACACAAGCAATGAAGTATTTAGAAGTAAAACAAAAAAGTTGAAGTTGCTCAAAATGTACATCAATTCCTTTAATCTTTCATGAAGTACATTCAAATTGTTCATTAAAAAAAGTTCTATTGTTCCATCATAATCCAGAACAACTCTATTAAGTCATCCTTTAAACTGTGATGTGAGAGTCCACTTCTGGAGGCCAGAGCCCTCCCCCCTATAATTCCAGGTTTCTCTAAGACTGACTATGATTGTGGCATTTTCTATAAGATCTTTTCCTGGTGTAGCATGAAATGTCCTAGATCAAGTCCTTGTAAGTCTGATATTACCCCATATATTGATTCTAGTCTATAAATTCCTCTTTAGACTCAAGGAGCCATATGATGACACTAGAGGCAGGAAGATCAAAGGTGCTGGGTGAAAACTCTTGTGGATCCAGTGGCATTGGAAGCATCTCAGCAGGGGCAGAGGTCTCCATGTGGCTTCTACAACTCCAGGGCTCAGGCTTCATCATTGCAGCACTGTGTTGTGTTGTGTTATTTGTCAACAGGAATGTGTAGCAGAGAGAAAGTTGCTGGCCTCCAGGGAGGTATTTATTCCCACTGGGCTTCCAAATGAGGTCATCAAGTTGCAACCTGATTAACAGGTTAGACCCCACCCCTTCCACAAGGTGGCAAGAGATTATGTAGCTGCCACAGATGGCATCTTAGGTCTCTTTCAGCCACTTATCTCTGGGTGTCTCCTTATGTGTCTGTCTACTTGCTTATAGGCTTTGTCCACCTGGTTTTGCGTGGACTCAGGATTTCTACTAGAGAAATTTCCTGGTTTCACATAGATCTAGAAATTCCACTTGGAGAGAAGAAAGCATACCTTGTTGCTGCTGTTGTTGGTAGGTGCCGAGTCAGCTCAAACCCATGGCAGCCTTCTGCAAGCAGAAGGAAACACTACAGAATCCTGCATCACGCTCACATGTGTTCCTAAGCTTGAGCACTGAAGGCCCTGTCACTCCATCTCTTAATCAGTCTGCTTGAGGCATTCCCCTTCTTCACTGCCCCTCCACTCTACCAAGAATGGTGTCCTTCTCTAGGGACTGGACTTTCCTGACTATATGTCCAAAGTACGTAAGATGAAGTCTTGCCATCCTTGCCTCTAAGGAGCACTCTGGCCTCGCTTCTTCCAATATAGATTGGTTTGACTTCTTAGCAGTACATGATACTTTCGATATTCTTTGCCAGCACCACAATTCACATGTGCCTATTCTTCTATGGTCTTCCTTTTCCAATGTCCAACTTTCACATGCATATGATACAATGGAGACTACTATGACTTGTGTCAGGAACACTTTGCTCAAAAAAAAAAAAGCCCACTCTCATCTTCAATACACTGAAGAGGTCTTTACAGCAGGCTTCCCTAATGTATTGTGTCTTTTGATCTTTTGATTGCTGCTTCCATGAGCATCGATTGTGGATACAAGTAAGACAAAATCCTTGACAACTCCAATACTTTCTTCATTCAGCATGCTATTACACACTGGTCCCATTGTGAGGAACTTGATATTACTTATATTGAGTTGTAACCCATACCAAAGGCTGCAATCCTTGATCTTCTTCAGCAGGTGTTTCAATTCCTCCTCACTTTCAGCAAGCAAATTTGTGTCAGCTGCATATAGCAGGTTGTTAATAAGCCTTCCTCTAATCATGATGTATCACCCTTCTTCCTATAACCGAGCTCTCTGATGATTTGCTCAGCATGTTGACTCAGCAAGTATGGTGGACAGAGACAACCCTGATGTACACCTTTCTTGATTTTAATCCATACAACTGCCTGTTGATTCATGTACAAGTTCCAAATGAACTTAATGAAGTGTTCTGGAATTCCTATTTGGGATAGTTAGGTTTATGTGCCAAATAGGCCTCCATAGGAACATGTGGGTGGAATTTAATCAGGTCACAGCTTGACTGGAGGATAACCAAGATAAATGCTTTCCCAGGTCAGCATCCCTTCTCTTTTTCTTCCTGGTGATTGGACCAGTGTGCTCATGCTTGAGCTAGTTCTCTCCCTTAACCATGTGCTGCACTACGTGTGGGTCAAGGCAACCTGCATATCATGTAGCCTTGCCATGCATGTGTAGAGCCTGAGACTTCTTTGGGACCTGCTTTTCCACCCTTCTGGTGGATCATGTAGGTGTACATATAGCTCAAAACGCCTTCAGGGCCTGCGTGGTTATACTCCTGAACTACTGACTGTTGCTGCTCCATCCTGCTGTCTGCTACCTGTGGGGTCACACTGCCCGTGTCGTCTGAGGGTGGATTTTGCTATCTGTTTCCTTGATCTTGGACCCGCAGCCCTTGTGAGTTGAAGGGCTTCAGTATATTAACTGTTCCACAAAATTGAGCCAAATTGAGCTCTCTCTACTGTTGTGTGGACTAATTAGCTATTATATTTCTTCTCACTCTTTGTTTCTGTAAAGAACCCTGTCTAACACACCATTGGCCTCAATATTACCAGCAGTTAATTATGATCCACACAGTCAAATGCCTTTGCATAATCAATGAAGCACAGTAATCTTTCTGGAGTTTCTTGTTTTGAGCTAAGACCCAGCTGATATGTGCAATGGTATACCATGTTCCACATCATCTTCTGAATCTTCCTTGAATTTCTATCAGTTCCCTGTCAATGTGCTGGGACAATTGTTGGATGAGCTTAAGTAAAGTTTTCTTTGTGTGCAATATCAGTGATACTTTTCTATAGTTCGAGTATTCTCTTGGGTCACTTTTCTTTGGAATTCATTTTCTTTAAATTTTGAATCCCTTTTAACCATCTGTCCAGGTAGGTGTTTTCCAAATTTCTTGACAAGACAAGTCAATGCATACAGTGCTCTTTCAGCTTTTTAACACATCTCAGTGTGTATTTTGTCAATTCCTGGAGTCTTGTTTTTGGCTAAGGCATTCAGGGCAGCTTGGACTACTTTTTTCAGCACTATTGGTTCTTGCTCACATGCTACTTCCTGAAATGGTGGGCTGTGAACTAGTACTCTCTGGTACAGTGAGTCTCTGTATTCTTCCCATATTCCTGATGCTTCCTGCATCATCCAACATTTTGCCAGTATAATCTTTCAAAAGTACAATTTAAAGAATTAATTTTTCTTGTGTTTTTTTCAGTTTCAGATATGCTGGAAATGCTCTTCCCTTTTGGTTTTTAAAATCGATTGCATTTTTAGTTATGATATTTGCATATTTAGTTATGATATTTGGCTTTGTCTTTAGAGCTGTCATTTGAAATTTTCTATTGCTTTCATTCTTTCTTACTTTAGCTCCTCTATGGTTTACAGCAAGCTTCAGAGTCTCTTCAGACATACACTTTGAGCTCTTTTTTCTTTCCTGCTTTTTCCAATTACTTCCTGCTTTCTTCATGAATGATAATCATGCATGTTCTCCCCCAACTCATCAGGTCTTTGGACATTAGTGTTCAATGCATAAAATCTATTCTTGAGATATTCTTGGAATCCAGGTGGGATAGGCTCTTGGGGTATTGTGGCTCTTGTGGGCGTGGTTTAATTTCCTTCTGCTTTATCCTCACCTTGTAGATGAGTAATTGATGACCTGTTTTATAGTTGGCCCCAATTTGGTTAGCTGCTACTATTGAGCTTCTCCTTCAGATCTGTGCATAGATGTTTTCAATCGTATTTCTCTGTATTCTATCTGGGGGATGTCTATGTATATAGGTGCCTTTTGTGTTTTTGACAAAAGATATTTACTATGAACAAGTCATCGGTGTTGTCAAATTCTGTCACACAATCTCCAGCTTCATTTTTGTCACCAAACCCTTATTTTCCAATAGCTCTTCATCCCCCCTAAGTTTTGCATTTCAATCACCAGTAATTATCAGTACATTTTGAGTTTATGTTCGATCAATTTCAGACTGAAGATGGCAGAATCCTTCAATATATTTATTACTAGATTTTGTGTCTAGTGCATAAATTTGAATAGAAATTTTATTGATTGTATTGATGGATAATCTGATCACAGATAGGAACCTGCGTCATGATGAATTTAGTAAGATCCTTTCTGACAATGAATTCTATGCCATTCAGCTTGATTATGTTATTCCAGGAATAGTAAATCATATGATTTCTGATTCGGAATGGGCAATACCAGTCCATTTTAGCTCACCAGTGCCTGGGATACCAATCTTCGTGCGTTCCATTTCATTTTTCATTGCTATCAGGTTTCCTAAGTTCATAATTTCCACATTCCAACTTCCTGTCATTGGAAGAATTTGGAGTTGTGTCTCTTAACTTGGCTTGTGCCTCATAAGCAGATGAAGACACTAAAGGCTCCACTCCAACAGGCTTTACCTGACTCCGGTCACCATAGTTGCTTTTCTCTAAGAAATCATCTTTGTTTCAGTCACATTTTGAGTGCCCTCAGAGTTGTGGGAACCACGCAACCAGCATCTCTAAAAATGTTGTTTCCTTTGTTTAGGCTTTCAGTATTTGGAAATGGCTTGGAGCTATGCATAATGTTTTTAGCTACCTCTTCTTCCAAATTAGAAAGCAGTGCCCTTTTTTATTATCTGTTCTTAGTCTGGAAGCTCTGTTAAAACCAGTCTACTTTGGGTGACCATTTGAAATGCTAGTGACATATATTCCAAGCATCACAGCAACACATAAGCCATCACAGTATGACAAACTGACAGACAAATATTTTATTAGTTAAAGAAAACAAGCAAGGAAGGCCTCAGAACATCCAGTTTAATTCAGCTAGGAGGCTTAGGACTATACACAGAGTTCAGTGGGACAGACAGTAAGATTATTATTTTTTTAGCATCACTGCCCTCTAATGGTCATGGGGCTACCCAGTGCTGCTCCTGAGAGCCGCCGCTGGATTTGAACCACCAAGCCTGTGGGCTGCAGTCCCGCATGCAACCACTTATGCCATCGAGGCTCAGATGACAGTAAGATTATTTTAGCTCAAGATTATTATTCTTGTTTTTTGCTCCTTTATCACTAATTAAGACCAGGGATAGAAGACTATGAAAGAATATGGTATGCACACACATGTCTGTATGTTTGTATTGCAGAGGAGTTTACCAGAAGTAGGAGCAATAGCCAGTCCCAGAAGTGAAGATCACTGGAAAACTCTAAGCTATTTAAACTAATATAATAGATTTTTGACTTCTAGTTCAATCTCTGATGTTTTAAGATTACTAAAACCCACAAACTAACTCACTGTCATCCAGTCAATTCTGACTCATCATGGCCCATAGGCAGAACTTTTCAAATGTGCAATGTAGTATTGGGCAGATGTGCATGTTTCAGTGGAGTTTTTATATGAAGACAGGCTGAGGAGAAAGACCTGGTCATGTACATCTGAAGAAGTTGGCCCATGAGTACCTTTTGAATAGCACTGGAACTCTGATCTAATGCTGACAGATGAGCCCCCATGGTGGGAAGACTCTCAAAATATGACTGGAGAAGAGGTGTTTCATTAAAGCAGAGGTGACCTTAATGATGTGATAGCATACAGTTTTCAATCCTTTTATTTGTTAATAAGCATGACTGAAAATTGGAAAAAATTGCAAGAAAAACTAATTATCAGAATGTGATATGCACAAAACTATGAATATAGGAAATTTGGAAAACATTGAGAATTAAGTGGAAAGCATAAAGATTAGTATCCTGGGCATTAGTGAGCTGCAATGGTCTAGTATTGCTATATTTGATGGGAATGATAAATTGACGAGAACTGGCATCTGATTTATTATTAAAAAGGATCTTTAAAGATCTATCTGAAGTACAATGTTGCAGTGATAAGATAAAGTCCATATATCTATAAGGAAGATACGACTACTATTCAAATGTACACAGCAAACATTAATGCCAAAGATAACGAAATTGAAGACTTTGACTAAATTCTGCAATCTGAAATTGACCAAACATGCAAACAAGATGCATTGATAATTAAATGATTGAACTGTGAACAATGGAAACAAAGAGAGCTATCAGTTGTTTAAAAATATGGTGTTGGTGATGGAAACATGGCCAGAGACATTGCATGATAGAATTTTGCAAGACTGACAACTTATTCATTGAAAATACTTTTTTTTTCAAATCATAGGAAGCAACTACTTAAATTAACTCAGTGGATGGAATACGCATATGTCAATCTACATTGCTGAAAAGAGGTGGTGATGGAATTTCGGTATGACATAAAAGAGGTGAAAATTTCAAAGGATAGCTTGAGGAAAGAAAATAATTATAACAAAACGAAACATGTAAAGACCTGTAGTTAGTAACCAAAAAAGATCACATTCAGCATTTCTCTAGCTGGAAGAATTGAAGAAAAATTCAAGCCTCAAATTGTAATATTGAAGTAGTCTATAAGCAAAATATGGAATGATGCAGGAGGCATCCAAAGAAGAAAGAAAGAGACACACAATCACTGTACCATAAGAATTATTTGACATTCTATCATATCAATAGAAGCATATGATCAAGAAGCAATGGTAGTGAAAGAAGAATTTCAAACTCCACTGAAGGTCTGTACAAAAACAAGGCTTCAGGGATTGTTGGGGCAATGCTGCTGCTGCATTGGAAGCACTCACTCCTCTATGCTGCGAAATCTGCCTGGCGTCTGATTGCAAGCACTAGTTTGAGATAAATGTAAATGAAAATATCTATTACATTTCCGCACAGAGCTTAGAACATAGAGCGAATTCTACCAATTAGCAGAAAAGGTGAAAGGAAACATTGGAAACTTTTGCACTAATTGGACATCCCTCCCAACAGCGTGATTGTCCCTAAATTAAAAAAAAACAAACTATCTTATTCCAGGGCCTTGTGGAATCAAATGTTTTATTGTCTCTTACAGTTTTTCTATCGCCTTTCCAGGGACTTTAGATTTCTTCAATGTTGATTAGGTTCATTGTCTTTCACTAACACTTTATCACCACAAAGTTTACGGTGTCCAGCGGCTCCAAAGGAGCAAAGGCTGGGCCTTCTACTCCCACCACCAGAGGGCAGTGATGCCCCCCCTAAATAAAGTTTACATGGTGTCTTAATCTGGGTCTTTATAGAAGCACAATCAGTGAAACATATATGAGTGAACTTCAAAAGGATTTGGAAAAATCCTATTATCTTTAAATTCAATTGTTCCACAAACATTTTGAATATACACACACACATATATATATATATATATATATATATATATTCAGGGAGAGAATGACTTCATGGAAATCTCTGACATAACAAAGGGGACTGGCAATTCCAAATATATGGGTTCAGTAACAAAGTGGAGATCTCTGCCAGCTCTTGAAGCTCAAGACTTCTGCGGGTTTGTGTCCCAAGAACCAAGGTCAAATGATGAAAAGAGTTCTATCTTGAGAGAGTTTTGTTCAGAATATTCACTTACAAGTATAGCTTGTGGAATATCATAATTAAGAAGTTGAGTTTGAACTGTTGTTTAGTGTTCTCAAGTTCATCTAAGTCACAGTGACCCATATGAAAAAGAAAAATTGTCCCATGCAATTCCCTAGTCTTCAATCCTGGTGGGAGTTGATGGCTGGTTCTTGTCTTCTGCAGAGTGACTGGTGGATTTTAAGTTCTTACCCTTTGGTGAGCAGTTGAGCAAATAGCAGTTGCTATACTAGCTCCTTCTGAGCAAGGATCTGATGGGAGTCCTCAGGTTGGTCTGATGGCCAGTGATGCGGTCACTAACTGCCTTCAGAGTAGATCACTGACCATTAAATATTGATCCTTTGAAGGTGTAAACAATTTCACCACCTCCACCACCAATAACAAAAAAAAGGTAGAGGTTTTCTCTGTGCTTTCCAAATGGTGCTTCAAAAAAGTTACAATGCGATCATCCTAGGAACAATGACAGAATATATCTTGTAAAGTTACATTTGCTTATAACTCAGGTAACTTAGAGTTTATAATAGTCTGTCTGGACGAGCATGGTCTTGAAAATAACAATAGCTGGGCTGAGCCCCAGTGGTGTAGTGGTTGTGCGCGGGACTGCGGCCCACTGGGATGGAGGTTCGATTCCGGCTCCACAGAGCAAAGGCTGGGCCTCCTACTCCCATCACCTGAGGGCAGTGATGCCTAAAAAAAAAAAAAATAATAACAATAGCTGTTCCTTGAATCAGTGGTATAAACCACATTTTCAGAAACTTGTTTAAATACTTTTAATAGAGCATGCTGTTTTTAAGGTCTGTAGGATTTTAGGTTTACATGTAAATGCACACTGCTAATTAGAAATGAGTTCTAGCTATTCAATACTCCAAGTACAGCAGGAACTCCACTTAGAAACACATTGTAATGTACTTCAGTTTCTATGTATACTTGAAAATGTTATTGTTAGTCAGGTCTATTTAAGTTGTAAGTGTCAGAAACCCCAATTCAAACAAAAAATAAAGGCATTTATTGCCTCATAAAACTGAAAGGGCTCAGCTTGGTCTGATTTGAGGTACAAGTTGAATCCAGGTGTTCTGATGAAGTTATAAGGACTTGTTTTTTTGCAACTCTTTGTTCTGTTTTCTACTGAGTTGACTTCATTCTCTGGCAATTTCTACCCTCTTGCAAACATTTCACATACTTCCTTTGTGATTTTTCACTTAGAATTTAATACCAACATTTTAAATATGTTTGCTAATCATATGTATTCTATTGCCTTCTCCAGTAGAATATGCTCAACACAATGTCAGAGATGATGTCTCTAATGCAACCATATGCAAGCTCATTTGTAGCTAGAGCAGTTTCTGGATTCATATTAGGCTCTCAAGAAATTTTGTATGGATAACTGATGACTTCAGCAAATGTCTCAGGATATGCTTTGGATTTTTGAGTCAAAAAACTCTTACCGAGTCAACTGGCTACCAAAGGGAAGTGATATCTCTTATCCAGATGGGCTTGCTAGAACCATTTCATAACAACATGGTCTGTGCATGAAGGAGCTGGTTTCTAAAGTCATAGGTGTGTTCTTTTCAGAATAAAAGAGAAGAAGCAGAAAGTGCAATGGTTTTCTTTTTAATTTTTAAAATATTTGAAAATTCAGAAGATGAAATCCAGAGGATTTCGGTTAAGATGGCAGACTTGGAAGGTACACTGCCCAGACCCTCTACAACAAAGACACTAGAGACCAGATGAAGCAGATATGGATGATAATCCTGGAACTCTGAGCTTCAGAGGAAAAGTAAGAAGTCGACTGAAGACGTCTAGAAGATGAACAAAAACAGCAAGAGATTTTCAGCTGGTCTGATGGGCTCCAGCTACCATTAACTTTTGCAAGCAGCATTTGATCCCGACAATAGTCTGAAAATCCAAGGGCACACTCTCACTGCCATTGGATCAATACCCAAAACAACACTATAAGACAGGGTAGAATGGACCCTGTAGGTTTCTAAGACTGCAACTGAGTATAGAAGTCTAAAACACGATCTTTCTTATAAGGAGTGGAGGTGATTTCAAACTGCTGATCTTTCCATACTCTCCATTCCCTCATGACCAGAAACAAGGTTATCTCCCACTTTCACCCATAAAGTGCCAGCTCTTTATAAAGTGGAAGTCCTACCCTCGAGGAGTGCGAACTCTGCCACATCAGACCAGCAGAAATTGTCATGTCCAGTCCTCAGCCACACACGGTCAGATAGGAACTCCTTCCATTACCAGCCATCCGATGGGCTTAAAGAAGTTCTTTCTAGGAGCAAGCACCCTGACCTCAGCTTCCCACTGAGCCAGCAGAAACTATTGTGTCATGATGCCAGACAGAATCTCCCTCCTCCCTTGTGTGCCCTGACCACACCCTGACTTGCTTGTACAGGAAAACAAAGACAGAAGCAAACACTGACCCAATCCTATGGCCAAATTATACAGAGAAAAACATTAACAGAAAATAAAGCAGAAAATACCATAAACACAAAAAACGGAGTAAGTTAAAAATGGTTCTAAAAAGAGACCTAATGAGAGGTGTTACATTCCAGGCTTACTCTACAGTGTTCTAGGTCTCTGTCCCTTATTATGGCTATTCACATGCCTAGACTGTGATGAGAAGAGGGCTACTGAAGGCTCAATCCATGTGAAACTGAAAATAGATTTTGGGCTTCCATGATGATCCTTACCATTCCATAATCTGGATGTTTGGAATTCCGAATCTGGTGTCTTTCCTTCCACTGAATCTGTATTTTACAATCTATGGATCACACAGGTTTCTTCCATGTGTGCTTATCTGACTTGACTCCTCACTTAGATAGCTGCTTATTTTGAGAGAATTTTTTAAGACCTCAGTTACTATTTTTTTTCTACTAGCTTGGTATCCTCTGATTTCAGCACCACACTTATAGCACTTATATCACTATAGCACTTATATCAAGGAGCTCATGAAGGTATGAAGCAGGGTCATGTCATAAGAACAAATTGTCCTTATATTAAAATTATAATCTAATGAGAGTTCAAAATGCATTCATATATCATATTTATTTGTGTGTGTGTGTATATATATATATATATATATAAACTCAATACAAGCTAGAGACCTAAGATAAACCCCAGAGCTATAAGGATCATGTATGAGAAAATTGGTACAAATGTAAAGGACAAAGTATTGCAGGGCATATACATACTATCAAATATAATTTTAAAAAACATAGCCAGGGACAGACAAAATATATGATGGGGACATTAAAAATAAGATACTTATGTATATCACAAACTTCAGCAAAAGAGTAAAAGAATAACTCATAGATTGGGAAAAATGTTTAGCAATAATATGATGAACAAGGGTCCAAACACTAAAATCTGTAGCTTCTGCAACACATCAATAAGAAACCCCTACAAATAATCCCATTAAAAAGTGGTCCAAGAACATGAGCAGAGAAATCATAGAGAATACACTTGATTGGCTAATACACAGATGAGGAAACACTCAGACCAGTAACCATCTGGGAGATGCTAATCAAAACAAAAGTGAGGTATCACCTCATATCCACAAAGATCGGCTGATTTAAAAACAAGACAAAGCAAAACCAGAGAACAACAAATGCTGGCAAGGATGTGGAGATTTTTTAAAAACGCATTTTAGTACCAAAAGAAACTCAACTTTGTTCATGATATTGAAAACTGCACAGACAGAAGTTTATGAATTTCCTTCAAAGAAAATTCCTCCATATGAATCATCAAAGCAATACTATTAATAGTATTGCTTTCAGCTTAGTCATGGAAGAAGAGTGCCATTGAAATGGGTATTATATTCAATATTTGTTAAAATTGGATTTTACCTAGATCCAGGCACTTTATAATTTTCAAAGTTTCTTTCTATTTTTCCTATAGTCTAGCTCTCACGATAGCCCTATAAAGTAAGAATGACTGGAGTTATTCTTTTCATTTTAGAAATGATAAAATGGGGACTCACAAGGGAAAGGAAACACTATTTAATCCATTCTCTTCATGATTTTAAGTCAGAATTGTTTATCTTTTGAGCACACAAAACTGGCACATATCTGTGACCATGACATTTTCTATATCTCTAATACATTTTCTATATAATTGCTACAGGCTTCCAATTTTTAATTTGCTTAAGTTAGTTTGAGTTCTCATGTGGGTCATATTCCTTGGGGCTTCTTTTTTTTTAACATTTTTTGTTAGACCTGAATATTGCTAAAGAATCCAAGGGTTGTAAATGGTCAGTCAACATGAATGCATGCAGACCAGACCTGAGTTTATCCTGAGCTTTCAGTGAGTGAGGAATAAGAATGCATTTTAGTTTGTACTTTCTACCTTATATTCAAGAAATTCAGTAATTCAAGAAATTCAGGTTTACATACAAATTTTCATCAATGTTTTAATTTGAAAGTGGACTGTCAGAAGAACAAGCCAATCTCTCCTAGAAGAAGTATGATCAAAATGTCCTTAGAAGTGAGCATGGTGAGATTTCATCTCATATATTTTGGACATATTGTCTCTGTAGAAGGGGATATTGTTTGGTAAAGTAGAAGGTAAGTGAAAAAGAGGAAGATAATAAAGATTGATGTACACAATCATGGCACCATGGAAGAATGCTATAGAACCAGACAATGTGTAAATAACAGCATCAAGTTGGTGAAAATCAAGGGTTCAGGAACTTATAGACTATCAACTGAGATGTTTTAACTAAACACTGCAGCAATGGGACTACTTACTTGTCTATACCAAGAAATGAGGGAGGCAGCTGCTTGGTAACCTGACTGGAAGAGATCTAAATTTGTGCCAGTTTTAAAGAGAGAAGACCCAAGAGAATGCAGAAATTATCAAACAAAATCATGAAATATACAAGTGAATTTTTTTCTGTAGATAATGATGAAAGAATTGTAGTTCTACATCACGAGCGAACTGCCAGAAATTTGAGCCTGATTGAAAAGAGGACATAAAATGAATATTTCCATTCCTAATGTCACATAGATCTTGGCTGAAAACAGAGAATAATAGAAAGATGTTTACCTTTGGTTTATTGAGTCTAAAAGGTCATCTGTCTGTGTGGACCACAACAAATAATGTATAATATTGTGAAGAATGGGAATTCTAGAATCAATTGCTTGGATGTATAACCTGTACATAACATAGCAAAGAGATACCTCATGGTTGAAAATCAAGAATGATGTGTCCCAAAGTTGTATCCTTTCATCCTGTTTATTTAGTCCACAAGCAGAGAAAATACGGATAAGCTAGATTTGATGAAGAAGCCCATGACATCAATATCGCAGAAGACTTAATATAAGCTTGTAATGTAGAGTTATGTGGATGACATTGCCTTGCTTGCTGAAAGTGAAGAGTACTTGAAGTGTGTGCTGATGAGAATGAAAAACTACAGCAGTCAATATATATTGTACCTCAGCATAAGAAAAGAAACATCTCAAATGACTGAGTTAGCAATGAATAGAGATGAAATTTCCAAGAATTCCATGTTATTTGGATCTTCAGTTTGTACCCATAGCTGTAGCAGATAAAAGAATTCAAAAGGCACATAGCACTTGGAGAATAGGTTGCAAAAGACCTCTGTAAGATATTAAAATGCAAAAATGTTACTTTGAGCAATAAAATGCACCTGATGCAAGTCATGGTATTTTGTTTCTCTTTTTTATTTAGTCATTTTATTGGGGGCTCTTACAGCTCTTATTATAATCCACATATACATCCATTGTGTCAAGTGCTTTTTTTACATTTGTTTCTCTCATTGTTCTCAAAACACTGTGTGCAAAAACAAATGTGACAAAGATAGCTGATGGTGCCTGGATATCAAAAGATTTAGCATCCAGGGTTCTTAAAGGCTTCAAGACAAACAAGCAGCCATCTACGTGAGAAACAACAAAGCCCACATGGAAGAAGCACACCAGCCTGTCCCAATATGATTGCTGTAGACAAAGCAGGTGCATAAGCAAAAGTGGCAAAGGAAGCTGATGGTGTCTGGCTATCAAGGGATATAGAGTCTAGGGCCTTAAAGACTTGAAGATAAGTGACCTTTGAACTGAGAAGCAAAAAAAGCACATCTAGAAGAAGCACAACAGCCTGGGTGATCATGAGGTGTTGAGGTGATCAGCTCTCAGGCACAAAAGAATCATATCATTGTGAATTAGGGGGAGTGCAGAGTGGGGACCCAAAGCCTATCTGTAGGCAACTTGAGTTTCCCTCACAGAAGACTATTGGGGAGGGGATGAGCCATTCAGCGTGCAGTATAGCAACACTGAAACATACACTGTTCCTCTAGTTCTTAAATGCTTCCTATCCCCACTATCATGATCCCAATTCTAACTCAAATCCGGCTGGACCAGAGCATGTACACTGGTATATATAAGAAATGGAAACACAGAGAATTCAAAATAGAAGAACTCCTTCGGACCAGTGGAGAGAAGGATGACAATGGGAGACTAGAAGGAAGGTGAGATAGAACGGGAAAAGAGATTGCAGGGTTCTACATATAACCTCCTCCCTGGGAGACAGACAGCAGAGAAGTGAGTCAAGGGAGATGTCAGATGGTGTAAGATATGACAAAATAATAATAATGTATAAATTATAAAGGGTTCATGGGGGAAGGCATAGCGAGAATGGAGGGGAAAATGAGGAGAAGATACCAGGGACTCAGGCCATGGTATTTTCATTCCCCTTATATACCTGTGATAGTTAGACAATGAAAAGGGAAACCTGAATAGGAAATGATATCTTTGAATTATGATGTTGGAAAAGAGTATTAAATACTCATATATATGAACATAGATCAACAAACAAATCTCTCTTGGAAAAAGTAAAACCATAATGTTCCCTAAGAGCACAGTTAAAGAGACTTTGTCTCACATATTTTGGACATGATTTTAAAATGGAACTGTACTAGAGAAATATTATTTTATTGGGTGCTCTTTAGCTCTTATAAAAATCTGTATATCAATTGTATCAAACACATTTGTACTTATGTTGCCATCATCATTTTCTAAACAGTTACTTTCTATTAGAACCCTTGATATAAGCTCCTCTTTTTATGCTCCCTCTCACCTCTCTCATTCTCATCACCTCTTCTCTTAATAAATTATAAATTATTATTTTCATATCTTACAAAGAAGCTGTCCCCCTCCACCCACATTTCTGTTGTCCATCCAATTGGAAGGGGGTTTTGTTATGTGTCAGTCATTGTGATCAGTTCCCTCTTCCTCCCCTTACCCCTCCCCCACCACCTTCTCCTAACTCTCCTGGTATTCTAGACTCAGTACTCCCATTTCTATTCCTGAAGGGTTTATCTCACCTGGATTCCATGTGTTCTGAGATCTTACATGATCCAGTCTAGCCTAAACTGAAAGGCAAGTCTAGGGTCATAATAGTGGGGGGTGAGGAAAACTCAAAGAACCAGAGGAATATTTTGAGTTTCATTGGAGTTATACTGCACTCTGGTTGACTCATCCCTTCCTTGTGAGCCTTCTGTGAGGGGATGTCCCATTAACTGCAGATAGGATTGGGTTTGGGGTCTTTGCTCCAGACCCCCTAACTCTCAACAATATGTTTGTTTGTTTCTTTTGAGTCTTCTGGTGCCTGTTACCTATCCCATTGCCACTTCATGATCACACAGGCTGGGGTGCTTCTTCAAGGTAGGTTTGTTGCTTTTCTGCGAGCTGGCCACTTGTTTAACTTTAAACCTTTAAGATCCCAGACAATATGTCTTTTGAGATGTCACCATTAGCTTTCTTCACCACATTTGTTTGTGAGCCCATTTTTGTCTTTAGCGATTTGACTGGGAGGGTGAGCGTCACATAATGCCAGGTTGTTAGAACAAAGTGCTCTTGGTTGAGGGAGGACTTGTACAGAGGCCCAAAGTCCATGCATTACCTCAATATATTGCCATGTGCATGTATGGACATAGACTGCTACCTTACTTTTATGAATTAATATATTTACATATGTATACACCCATGTTTATACCTCTACCCATAGCTTTGCTCCCTAGATCCTCCCTCTGTTTCTTTTCACTTTCTTTCTGCTCCACCGTCATGCTAACCCTTCCTCTGAGGCCTCTTAGTAATTCCTCTCAGCTAGATTGCTGTTGCTCAAATACTGCCTACATCCTCCTTGTTGTTGATTTTCTCTAGTTGTTCTCCTATCTATGGCGATGCTTGTTCACTGCTCCCTTCCCCCATGTCCTCTGCTCCCCCAATTTCCTCTGTATCTGTCAGTCTCTTTGCTTTGTCCTTGGGCTTGTTTCCCTTGCCTATTTTTTTGTTTTGTTTTTGGGCCATCACTGCTCTCTGGTGGTGGGAGAAGTAGGTCCAGCCTTTGCTCCTGTGGAGCCTCTGCTGGAATTGAACCTCCATCCCAGTGGGCCACAGTCCCGCACACAACCACTATGCCACCGGGGCTCAACCTTCCAATGTCTATCTTATGTAGGTAGACAAACCAATAATAATGGAGATAAAACAAAAGATTGAATAAAAAGGGAAAAATGGCAAAAATCCCTGCGAAAGCATACATAATTCCATATCTATCCCTGACTTTTATGACCAGCTTCCTACTGGTCCTGGGGGTTATGGAAATCACCCCTCCTCCTCTGAAACCTATTTTGGGTCTCCTCAGGGGCTTTGTGGCTTTGCTTTTCTCCCATTGCTGATCTATTATGTTCCCTTCTTGAAGAAAAGCCACTTAGTGCACTCTATATGTGTTGAGATACAGGCAATAGGGCAGGGAACAGACCAAACCCAACAATGTACATGTCATTCCAACACAAGGAACAGGAAAAGTGGGAGATGGAGGGAGTCTTGGAGGAGGCAAGGGTATTGGTTAAGTTCAAACTGAACTCCTCTATCACCGAGTGCTCCATTGAGGAAAGATTGTATCTCCATCTGTTGTCAGCCCTACAGTCTTCTTTATGCCTGAGCAGATTCATGTATGGATGTCATCCTTTTGACTTGCTGTGCTGATATGGTGTCTGCACCTTCTCTCTTTTTCCTTCTTGGGTTGCTTCTGTTTGGACATGACAGGCCAGCCCCTCTCCCCAACCTGCAGGTTTAGTGTTGTCCTCTATAACACATACTTCTAGGAAGAGGGTCAGTTTGGCTTTGGCTGAAGCCAGCACTGTAGCTCACTCTTTTCATGAGTTGCTTCATATGGTTATGTTGCCCTCCAGGTTTGATGATCCGTGATGGAGTCGGAATGCACACTCCCATTTCTTTGGAGACATAACCAATACCCTCTCCCTGGGTGGGTTAGTACCATGGTCTCCCATTGCTTTCTCTAAGACTCCCTCCATCTCCCACTTTTCCTGTTCCTTGTGTTGGAATGACATGTACATCTTTGGGTTTGGTCTGTTCCCTGCCCTATTGCCTGTATCTCAACACATATAGAGTGCACTAAATGGCTTTTTTTCTATATCTACTGTGTTGATTATACTTACCTCAGGGGAATCATGTTGTACTTGTCCTTTTGTGATTGTCTAGCTTGTAGTATTTAGCTCGGTAGCCTTCTGGCTGAACTTCTTTATCAATGATCTATCTTTCTCTGATAGCAGTTTATTAAGGTTGCCTATTATGATTATTGGGTCTGTGATTTCTTTTTACATCTTTTGAATAGTTTGATAAATTTTGTGCATCTCTCATTAGGTGTGTATATATATTATGCTTCCTGGTCTATTGATTCTTTCAGCATTATATAGTATTCATCCTTGTCTCTTTTCATGGTTTGCACCTTGAGGTCAATTTTGTCAGAGATTAGAACTGCAATTCCTGATTTTTTTAAAGTTGCCTTTAGCCTGGTATATTTTCTGCCAGTCTTTTATTCTTAGTCTATTTTTTTGTGTCTGTGAGTTTAATATGTGTCTCTTGTCGGAAACAGATTGATGGTTTATGTTTTCCAAAGCAGTCTGCTAGCCTTTGTCTTGTAATGGGCAAGTACAGGCCATGATATTCAGAATTTTACCACCACCTGTGGATTCATTATCTCATACACTTTGTGTTAGGTGTTTTCCTATCTCCTTTAATATCAGTGTACTGTATTTAAAAGGGGGGGGGGCTTCATTCTTGCTTTTCCCTCTGAAGCAGTGCTATCTTGGTAATTGTTATCTATGTGTTGACTTCTGGATGGACTTGTACTCTATAGTATTCTCCTGCATGTGCTTGGTAGATGTTAATCTTCTGACAGTGAGCTGGCAATGATTTTCCGCAGGTTGCGTGTCTTATTGCATATTCTTTGAGTTTTTCCTTGTCCTAGGAGACTCTTACCTCACTTTCTATCTTAGGTAGTATGGCAGGGTACAGTATTTCTCAGTTTGGCGTTTTTCCTTTCACCTTTCAGAAGATGTTATTCCACTTTCTCCTAATCATGGTATTTTCTGATAGGTCTGAGCATATTCTTACCTGGGCACCATTGCATGTAGCTTTTTTTTTCCTGTTGTTCTTAAAAGTTTCTCTTTTTCCTCACAGTTGGATAATTTAACTATTATTTGCCATGGTGAATTCATCCTGTGGTTTAGTGTAATTGGTAATCTCAGCTTCCAGTAAGAATGTCTGGATCTCACTCATTAAGGTGGGGACGTTTGCTTCCAGGAATTCCCTTGATAACTTAGCTGTTGACTTCTTTGTTGTGTCTTGGTCAGGTAGGCCATTTATTTGAATATAATTCCTCTTCATAACATCTGTCATTTTTGTCAGGTTTTCATCTGCCTCTATATTTGTTTGTCTGTCTTTCCTATTTCTTGAAGTCTGCCTGATTGTCCCTGAGATCCCTGAAATGATCCTCCACCTCTTCTAGTCTGTTGGTCAGGTTCACAATCTTATGTTTTGCTTCTGTTACCTCATTCATTCATTCATTCTTTTATTTCCCTTTAGTGCATGGATATCATCCTCTCAATCGTGGTGTTCACCACTTCTATTGTGCACATCATCTCCTCTATCATTGTGTCCTTATTCTGTGTTGTTTCTCTCACATCCTGTATTACCCCAAACAGCATTTTGAAGATATGTTTTTGTGGTAGATCAATGTCTGATTCTTATATAAACATTGTTAGGTTACAGCTTCCTCAACTGTTGTGTTTTGTTTTCTTGTGGGAATTTTCAATACTATTAGTTGCTTCTAATGGGAGTAGAAGTTTGTCCAATGATCTCATAAGACAGCTTGATAATGATATCAAAAATTTAGAATTAGGCATATGCCTCGATATAGCAATTCCACCTTAAGAAAACAATCTTGTATATGCACAAAAAATTATGACCCAATATATTCACATTAGCATTGCTAGTAGATCAAAGTATTAGGAACAATTGAAATATGAAGAAATGAAGGATAAGTATATAAAATACACAAGTTAAAAATATATATAACCATCAGGATGCTAGTAATATATAACAAATCCCAATAAGAATAAAAATATAATATATTAAAAACATATATCTCAGTATATCCTATAAGGAGAATTTACTAACATGGAGTGTATAATATAGTATTTTTGATAAAATTTAAGACATTTTATCATAGAATATGATAATGTTTAATAAGGTTTCAAAATGTTAGTGAAAATAATGGAATGAAAAGGTAATGGAACTTTCCACAAACTTTTTGAAGCCAGCTAGTGATATCTGGGATGGTTGCATTGTCTTCATTTTACTTCTTAACATTTTTATTTTAAACTTTGTATTTATTGTCTTTCTAAGATCAAAAATTTCCTTTTTGTTCAAACTGTAATCTCTACTCCAAAGCATAAAACCCAATTATATCTATCAAAAATTATTCCTCAATCTTATAAAAAGTGAAACAATTATTACATATATTTTGGGGGCGGTGAACAGAATTGGTAAATACATTTCATTAAAACCCGTCACTCATGAAATAGTTTTTGCAGCTTCATTGGAATGACTGTGACTCAGTTGTGTATGTCCTAAATGGATGTTTATTGAATTGGCCTGAAATCTTAATAGGAGCAAGGAATGATGTGTATAATATAGTATTTTTGATACTTATATTTCCACTTATCTCACAATACTCTTTGTCCTGAATATTTTGAAACTTATCCTTTTATTCTTCTGTCACTTTTTTTGAATCAAAGTAGCAAGAATGAAGCTCAGTCCATAGAAAGTGTATTTTACTTAAAGGGACTAGAGTAGCTACTGTGCATTGTACAAATTGTATGGGGAAGTAGGTCAGTTTACAATTTATGATGCCAGAGACACATTTCTATCTATTTTGACTTCACTATTCCAATTATCTTCTTATTTTGTAATAGTCATAAACACTCTCTGTTTCTGCACTAAAGGGCTTCTTTAGCTCAGAGAAGGGGTTCTGGCACAATGTATTTTGGGAGCAGAAAAGAGCCAGTACAGATACAAGATAGGGTAATCCACATTTAGCCTTTTGTTTTAGGCTGGATAGTCTAGATGAAAAAAAATCCAGAGATACTCATATCTGGGAAGTTAGTCTGGGAAGACTAGAGGAATAAATTCATAAACATGCATATGGATATAAGGAAAAGGTTTATATACAAGAGGAATGGGACATTGAAAAAACATCCCAGTCTAGTCCAGTTCAAAGTCGTAAGTCTGATAGTAGCCCATATGCCCGATACCAGTCTATAAAGTCTCCTTCTGACTCACTAAGTCACAGGCCAGTGGGTGCAGAGTCCTGGAACCAGCAGGGGTATCCCCAGGGCTCCTCACTTCTAGGGTTCAGGCTCCATCAATAGCATCCAGCGGTGGTAGAAGAAACTCAGTGCTGGCAGGGATCTCCATGTAGCTTCTCCAACTTCAGAGGTCTGGTTCCATCAGGGTAAGGTTGTGTGGTTTTTCATCTGGCTCGTCCAGCTTCTCAGATGCTGCCATCTTGTCTTGTCCATAGTTCGTTGTCTCTGAGACTAACTCCCAACAACTGGGGAGATAGCATCTCATCTCCACCAGGGAAATATCACGAGATTTCCCAGAAGTCTCAGGAGAAAGCCATGCCCACACGGAGGCTTCATTGGCTACTCAATGGCTAACTCAAGATTAACAGGCTAGATTCAACCCCTACATCTCAATCATGAAATTAACATAAGCACATGACCACCACATATATATAAGAAAAGTTTTATATCAAGAAGTAATTGTATATTAAGAACACATCCTTGCCCAGTCCAAATCCAGTCCATAAGTCTGATATTAGCCCATAAGTCCAATAAGAGTCCTCAAATCCCACTTCCGTCTTACACAGTCACATGCAGTGATGCAAAATGCAGGAAGAACACAGGCCGGTGGGTGTAAAGTCTTGTGGATCCAAGACCAGTGAAAGCATCTCAGTGCTGGCATAGGTTTCCACATAGCTTGTCAAGTTCTCTGAGGACAGCTCTTCAGGAGGTAGATGAAGCAGAGAAAGAGTGTGTGGCCTGCCTCCCAGAATTTTCATGAGAAGGCCTTGCCCATAGGGAGGTTGTGAACTGATTGACAGACTAGAATCCACCCTTACAATTATTTATCAGCTTGACGTGAAATTATGTAACCACCACACCTTTACTTAATCCCTCTGGTTATTTATCACTTCCTTCTATTTCAGATATTATAGATGACTTGAGAATTCACAATGTGGAAGGACTGGGTGTTACTTCATCTCTATTTCCTAAATCTCATATCCTACTACTATGCACACTACCTTCTATTAACAGAGCAATAAAATCATAATGAGGAATAGGTTTTGGGAACAAGAAGCTGGGCAGGTCATCCAGATTTTAGCTACAGCAAAGAAGAACAATTTGATACAGAGTGGATTCTCAAGTGTCTTGGGCAGAGTTCTCTGGAGAGGCTATATAAATATAGATGATGTATAGATAGTGTATAGCTAGATAGCTAGATGATAGAGCAATTTTATTTAAATGACTGACTCACTCACACAATTATAGACACAGTCCAGGCACATTCCAAGTCTTTGGGTAAGCTAGCGGCATCTGTGGACCCAAGTTGCTCTGGGACTGACAAACCCAAGAATAGCAGGAAGAACAAAGCTGCTGGCTGTCAAGGAAGATGTTCATCAACACAAGGTCAGCATGTCAGGGTTTCCCTGGTAAGTTGAATGACTCTGTGGCTGCCAGGTCAGATGGTAGAACTGTGATGACTCTTGGGATTGACAGGAAATGTGGGAGGCCATTGGCTCATATCCAAAGAACTGGAAGTCAATAGAGTGGATGCAGAATGCAAAACCTCACTGCCGTTGAGCCAGTTCTGACTCATAGAAACCCTGTAGGACAAAGGTCAGCTGCTCCAGTGGCTTTCTGGAAAGTCTAAGAGAAAAGCAAAAAGGTCCCCCTCCTACCCCACAGAATCCTTATATTGGGAGCTGGCTACATACCATAAGTAAACTTGGTATCAAGACTATGACCTGAGTATAAATGTTCTATTCCACCCTAATTTATCACATTATAGAGGTTTACAACTGATTGTCTTTATTTGCCTTGTTTTAAGTCAAACTCAGGGGATTAATAGCTACTGAGAATTCTGGCATAACCCAGTTCACACAATATCTGAACTATCACACTAAAATATGGAGGAACAAAATTTTCTTTTCCACCATAAGACTTAGAGCTAAAGGACGGAGTTTAGCTTACCCAGAATCAAGTTTGAAGCAAATCATTCTTCTGAAAGTTCAGTCTTAAAAATCCTACAGAGTATGCTTCTGTGGTAAACATGTGGTTGTGCTGTCAGAACTGACTTGACAGTTTACTTTTGTGTATATGTTTGTATTTATATTTCGATTTTCTACTTTGTTACAATCCTATTTTTTTTAATAACACATACTTCAATTGATGATGTTCTCATGGGCTTGATTTTAATTATAACTTTGTACTTTTTCTTTGGGAAAGAAAATTTGTCCCTCTAAGTTTAACCTCTTTTAGTTTATCAATCTCCAACTTTCTCTTCTGAGATCCAGTCTCAACTTTTATCTTCAATATTCTCTTTAATATCTAAAATATATTCTTCTTAAAAAATCATTGGACTTCTTGATGTACATCAAGATGAATTGCATAATCATCACTACAATCAATTTGAAAACATTTTCTTTGTTCTTGTACTCATTGTTATTAGCTCACTGTTTCCCCAGTCTCGCATGCCATACCTACAAAGAACCATTTTCCAGGTTACTGTTTCTATAGATTTACCTATCTGGATTTCTATATACAGAAAAAACATTTTTTTAAAAAGTAGAAATTAACAATCATAACATAAAACAGATTAAAACCTGAATTGACTTATTAGACCCTTTAATAATAAGTTGCAATGGTAGGGGAAAATGAGGAGCTAATACCAAGGGCTAAAATAGAAATAAAATGATCAACACAATGGGTGGATATATGGATTGTGATTAAGAGTTGTATGAGACAGTCATCTATCTAGATCAGAAGCAACAAAGCCCACATGGAAGAAACACACTACCCTGTGCGACCACGAGGTGTTGAAGGGTTCAGGTATCATGCATCAAAGAACTAAAAAAAATATCCTTATAATGAGGGGGAGTACAGATTGGGGACCCAAAGCCCATCGGTAAGTGAAGAGACATCCCCCTACAGAAAGATCATGGGAAGGAGTTGAGCCTGTATCCTGATACAGGGTAGCAACAATGAAATATGCAACTTTCCTCTAGTTCTTAAAGACTTCCTTACCCTAACTATCATGATCTCAATTTTACCTTAAAAATCTGGCTAGACTGGGAGATGTACCCTAGTA
Organism: Nesogale talazaci; assembly: GCA_004026705.1. Lineage (NCBI taxonomy): Eukaryota > Metazoa > Chordata > Mammalia > Afrosoricida > Tenrecidae > Nesogale > Nesogale talazaci. Next base: position 20,131 of record PVJH01000520.1, on the reverse strand, counting down.
CAGATAGGAACCAGAAACACAGGAAATCCAGGACAGATAATCCTTTCGAGAGGGTGGAGGGAAGGTGGAGTAGAACGGGGTAACAGATTACAAGGATCTACATATAACTTCCTCCCTGTGGTGTTGTCAACAGGGAAGTGGGTACAGGAAGACATTGGACAGTGGACAATATGACAAAATGACAACAATTTATAAATTATCAAGGGTTTATGAGGGGATGGAGAGTGAAGGGGAAATATGAGGAGCTAATTCCAAGGGCTTAAGTAGAAAGAAAGTGTTTTGAGAATGATGATGACAACAGATGTACAAATATGCTTTGTGTACAATAGATGTATATATTGATTGTGATAAGAGTTACATGAACCCCCAATAAAATGATTTAAAAACAACAACAAAAATAATACTGTGTATTTTGACTTAGCCCTACCCAGTTCAAATGATATTATTTCAAATAAAACTTCTAAAAGGAAAAAAAAAGCATTGGAGTAATTGACTAATCAACCCACCAATTTCTCAAAGGGAGAAAGTGGAGGCTATTTGTTCCTGTAAAAATTTACAGCCTCTTACTCATTGCCATCAAGTAAATTCTGACACATAGAGATCCTGGAAGATAGGGCAGAACCGCTTCTCTGGGTTTTCCAGATGGCAAATTTTTATGGGAGTAGCAAGTTTCTTCTTTCTTCCATGGAGCAGCTGGTCGTTTTGAAATGCTGACTGTGTGGGTAGCAGTCCCGTACTTAAACACAGCACCACTTAATTTCCGTGCATCAGAACCTAGAAGAGCCTATTTGGGGATTGCTGTGAGTTGTAATCAAATGGGTGGCAGTGGAGTTTATTTGGGTTCATTCCAATAAAATTGTCCTGTAAAGCTTAATATGTCTAAAATGGAATAACATTAGAATATAAACTATAAGAAGACAAGCATTTCTGCCACTCAAAGTACTTTAAACAGCCTATGGCACATAGCATAATAGCCATCAAATTGATTTCAACTCATAGAGACACCATGTAACTGAGTCCAAGTGCTCCAAAAGACACTTTTTGGACTGACATCTATATAGGAAACACAGAGCCAAGTTTTTATTTCTCAGATCCAATGGATGAGTTTGAATTTTTTGTTAGAAACAAAACACTTAACTACTTGAACACAGTAGATACTTAATACATATTCATTGAATAAATATTCTGCATTTTCTCCTTCAAATATCCCATTAAATTGACATGTTGCTCAAGATTTGTATTTGGAAGACTTCATGGACCTTTTTTCTCTTACTTCTAGATCCAATTGTCTAGGCCTCCTGATTCTTCAAATATATCTTAAATTTTGTATTACTTTCCTTTTGCCTAGCTGATCCAGACACACCAAATATATTGTGTGAACTACTTCAATAAATAGACTTCTACATTGTCTTCATACTTTTGTTTTCTTTCCTAAAATATATTCCTTATACAATATTCATAGTGATCTTCAATTTTTTAATTGGAAGTGCATACATATACCATATCACTCCATAGTCAAACCACATCAAGCAGTATTGCTCCCAAAATCAGTTGGGAGACACTTTTACTTCCTGGACTCTTTGACCTCGTCTCCCTGTTACCCTCCTTTTCCCCACTGCCCCCATGCCCACCCTTCCCCCAACTCCAGAAATCCCTTTTTTCTCTTAATACAATTGGTTCTTGCTGTCCCTATAAGTTCATCAATCCTGGACTTCACATACTAAAAACCAGAATAAAAACATATAACACAAATTCAAGAAGGTAACCTCCAATGACATAATACAGCTGAAATAAACCATAATTTGAACAAACAAAAAATAAGCCCCTAAAAGTACAGAAAGTGACAACCATATCGTTTCTGATGTGCAACAAAAGAGGAATCAGCTGACAAGGTTTTAACTGCTCAAGTCAAGTTTATTCCCTTCATCTTCAATACTGTTCATTCCAATGCCCTCTGTTTAGTAACCACTTTCCTTTCACGCCTCAATTATTAATTAAAAAGAAGATAATTAGTGCACTAAACAGAAAAATCATTAATATGTCATTTTAAGGATAATAAAATTAGATAATCATGCATTAAAAAACCTATGTTTATCATATAGCTCTATTTTGAATAAGATTCAAATTCTATAAAACTGCTTAACAGGTTTCTTATTATTTTGCTAGTCTCATTATGAATTAAATTGTGTACCACCAAAAATGGTTTATGAAGTATAATCCCTTAAACTTGTTTGTGTGTATAATCCCAATTGATAATGAGTGTTTGTTATGTTAATGAGATAATATAGTTTAAATTATGTATTAAGTAAATCTTATTTAAAATATAAAAAAGATTAAGCAAGAAATGAGTAAGAAGAAATGGGCTAAGAGAGATGTAAAGTTAGATGAAATCACCAAGGAACAGAACTAAAATAAAGACCTTTGCCCAGAGTCCAAAGAGAGAGAAGACCTTCCCAGAGAGCCGACATTCTGTGCATCTTGAATTTCTCCCCTGAATGCAATTGGTTCTTGCTCATATGCTATCTCTCAAAGTGGTTAACTGTTGACTTGTTCTGTTCAGTAAAGTGACTGTGTATTCTTTCTATTTTTCTTCTGATACTCTATGCCTCACTCAACCTGTTTACCATAGAAAGAAACTCAACTAATTTTTGTATGTCCATCTTGTACTACCACTTTGCTGAATCATCCTGTTGTTCTGTGCCAGGGAGTCTATTCCAACCCATAGTGACCCACCCTTCTCACAATTGTTCTTAACAAGAGTCAATCGATGCAGCATTGTGTCAATTCATCCCATTGAGGGCCTTCCTCTTTATTGCTGCCTCTCTATTTTACCAAGAATAATGTCCTTTTCCAGGGACTTATATCTCCTGATATCATGTCCATGCTTTGCCATCCTTGCCTCAAAGGAGCACTCTGGCTGTGGCAGCCATGTGCTTATGTTAATTTTATGATTGACGTGTGGGGTTGGAGTCTAGCCTTTTAATCTGAAGATAGCTATTGAGTAGCCAATGAGGCCTCTGTGTAGGCATGGCTTTCTCCTGAGACTTCTGGGAAATCTCGTGAGATTTCCCTCGTGAAGATGAGAAGCTATCTTCCCCAGTTGTAGGGTGTTAGTCTCAGAGGCGATGAGTCAGGGAAAAGAAAAGATGGCAGCGTCCAAGAAGCTGGAGGAGCCGGTGGAGAAACCACATGGCTTTGCTTTGATGGAGCCAGACCTCTGAAGCTGGAGTGGCATGCTGTTGATGGACCCTGAGCCCTGGAAGCAAGGAGCCATGGGGAGACCCCTGCCAGCGCCAGAATCCTACATCCACTGACCTGTGACTTCGTGAGTCGGAAGGAGACTTTGTAGACTGATTTCGGGCATATGGGTTAATATTGGACTTATGACTTTGTACTGGACTGGATTGCGATGCCTTCTTAGTGTCACATGCCTTTTGTATATAAACCCTTTCCTTATGTTGATATGCGTGTCCTTGAATTTGTTCTTTTAATCTTCCCAGACTGTCACATTGGCCATACTTCTTCCAAGACAGATTTCTTTGTCCTTTTGGTTGTCCTTGGTTCTTTCAATATTCTTCACCAGCAACACAATTCAAACACATCAATTCTTCACTTGATCTTTTTTCAATGTTCAACTTTCATGTTGAAAATAGCATTGCTTAGGTCAGGCGCATCATATTCCTCAAAGTAACATCCTTGCCATTCAATATTCTCTTCTCCTATTAGTTCTAGTATATATCTGGTGACATCTCTGGTATTTTCTCTATATCAAATCATGTCACCTGAAAATAGTTTTAATTCTTCTTGTCCAATATTAGTATCCTTTAATTCTCTTTCTTGTCCTGTTGCTCTGGCTAGGACTTTCACTGTAGTTTAAATCAGAGGGGTGATCATTGGTATCCTTGGCTCCTTTTTTTTTATTTTTTAAAATCTTTTTTTTGGCTCCTTCCTTTTCTTAAGCCACTCCTGGTATTTGTTATGAAGCACTAGATTACATGGCCACACATTACAGCACCTTATTCTCACATGTCCCACACACTGTTTTTTTGTTAGGTGCTAGATGACAGTGAACTCACTATAATTTTAGGCTAGATTCCCATTGCAACCAAGATTCTGCAAGCAGTATGTAGTCAAACCTTGAAATGAAGGATTCAGTTCCCCCGACTTCTTTGCCCAACATGTCTAAGACCAACTGTATGCCTAAAGATTTTCCCAAATAACTCTGACTCGATAATTCACAAAAAATACCCTCCTAGCAAAACTCCAAAGCAAAACACAAGCATTTGTTGCTGATAAGTCACTTATGATTCAAGGTGACTTCATATTAAACGACTTCTTAAAGCGTTTGCTTGAATGTAGTTTTCTTGGAAGCAGATTGCCAGATTTTCCTTCCATGGTACCAATTTTGGGCTCATATCTTTCGTCTCCACTTCTTCTATGACATGATCCAAAGCCTGAATCATAGATCACATGGGTAGATTGTCTGTTGGGCAAAGACCCCATACAAACAAAGACATTCCTATCAGGCAGGAGGTCACCTTCAAGTATCTGAGGACAAAAGCTAGACCAATCATTACGTAAAGTTAGTTTTCATTACTTACTTAGCTTTGCATTAAATATTATTTCACATGAAGTGTTCTCTTCCTCAAAATGTAGATGCTTGCTTATGTGACACCATGGCATCTGCAAGGGTAAACCTTTTCCCCCAAACCAGAGGAAAGAGTTTAGAACTTCCACCTCATTGTTTTGGAGGGCACAATTCAAGCCATGATGCACATGGACCCCTGCCTTGGTGTGAGTGATGTGCTCTATCTCTGTGCTCCTATAGACGGGGTATCTTTCCATCTTAACACCTTTGCAAGGTGTGCTTGTGATTTTTTGTTTGTCTGTACCTATATTGGTCATACAGAAAAGTCACCGAGTCCTGGTGGTATTGTGGTTACATGACCGGCTGTGATTGGCAAGGTCAACAGTTGGAAGCCACTCTCTGCTTCCGGAAGAAGACGGTGTCTTCTAGTGCCGTGAACAGTTACAATCTCCATTACTCACCATTTCCCCAATAAGTTGCAGTGGTAGCTTCTACTAGATGGCAGTAAGTTTGAGTTTGTACTGGCCAGGGACCATGGAGGCCAAGGCCTATTTACTTTGTCTCCCTAGTACCTGACCTACGTTCATTAATACTTAAGAAGCACAGCGCTCATTGTTTTACTCTGGATACTGGTGAAGTTGCAACCAGAAACAAAGGGGAAATTATTTGCATATCCACCAGAACACTATTTTTAGTTATCGTTTAGCTTTCTTTAGATTTGTATTTCTAATATGATTGCTCTTTCATGAGATTACTGCTCCCTTTCTTTGTCCTTTTTCTAAACTCTTTGGGGAGATTTTTTGCAGTGATTCACTTAAGATAAAGACAGAAGCCGTACAAAATAAGCAGAGAGGACAATTAGTGATTCTAAAGTGTGTCTGCCCACAAAGATTATTTTCTTTCTCTTCATGTACATTTGCTAAGAATGGTTCTCTGGGACTGTGTAATTATGGATGAATGACACTGAAATGGTTGAACAATAATTTGTAGGAAATACAATTATGAGTAGAAGTCATTAGGGGGAGTAAATGGGCAGTTTGTTGGTTAACAGGTCAAATTTGAAAGCTGAGAGTAGTTAAGCATCATATTAAATTACAAGTTAAGCACATAACCCTTTTTAATTTAAGCAAATCCATAAATTATTGAGCTTTTCATACTCTGTTTTTTGATTTGTGGGATGCAGAGGCAGGGAGCCATCCAATCTGGGTTTCTGAGGAGCTCTGTGAAGTGAGGTGACTCACTCACATTTGAAATGCACATGCTACTTCCTTCATCAGAGTGGTTGGTAGGTCAGACTTGTGTGATATTTAAATACTGCTTGCAAAGTAATTGTTGTGATTTGGTGGCGCGGTGGGGAGAGTAATTAAAGTTATCTGAGTACAGTTAATCTACAGTTATTTCCATAGCCTGGGATTTCAATTCCTTGTCCAGTTCTTGTTCCTGAATAGAAAAGATCTGATTTCTGAGTCTGCTGCTGGGGTCTCATAGCAGTGTAATCTTGTCTTTGAGGCATATTAGCTTCCTAATCTGCATACTCTGTTGGAAGAAAAAAGGAAGGAAGGAAGGAAAGAAGGGCCTTTACTATAGTGTAAAGCTATCTTTGGGCAAATTTTTTTGCATATATGTTGTTTTTTCCCCCATAATTATAATTTTCTGTATATTACGTACTTCCATGAGTATCTGATAGAGATTTTCAAGAGATTTTTCAGAAGACAATATATCAAACTAATAAAATAAAATAATTTAAATCACAATGAGCTGAATGTTAATCACATAACCTGGATTGTGTTAGGAATTATGACAAGGTAAAGGAAATAAAAGGCAGTGGGCCTGCACTTAAATTGCTAACTATCTCTGTGGTAAGATAAGATATATTACTGTAAGAACTACCAAATAATTTAGTCTGAACTATATGGAACTGAGTATATAAGTTATATAACTAAAGTTTCCTCAAGAGGCCCCCAAGCTTCTACAGCCTGTGGATATTTCTGCATGGTAACCCCATCCATGTTACAGATAGAACTGAGCTCTCTGTAGGGTCATCTTGGACATAGAATGACAATCTTTTCCTCCATGGTGCTGTTGGATAGGATCAAGCTACCAACCTTCCAATTAATACTTTGTTAGTACAGACTCTTTGTGCCAGACAAGTGCTTTAGAAGAACATTGGTTTATGTTAATAATTGAAAATGAATTAGAAAAAGAGTCTCTGTGATTGTGTTTATTCATTTTGATTTCCCTATCCTTTTATTAGAATGTTTTGTTGAGAAATATCTTGGTTACTTTTACAATTGATTCTGCTATGTATAGTTCACGTACCGGCCATAAATGTTATTATTCATTGATTGTGAACAATTGATCACAAAGTTTAGTAACATCTTGCCTTTTATTAATATCTTCCTATGCTTTGTCTTTTCTTTGCAGACATTCAAGGGTATATCATTGAAATTCCCATGTATACACATATGCATACAAATAAACCTTACTTCATCTTATTGTTCCCAAAGGTTAAAACACACAAACACTGAATAAAATTAAAATTATTTTCTTTATGGGATGATTTATGCCTCAATTTTCACCTGCCCTATAATTAGAAACTTTGAACTTTGTTAAAAAATTATGATAAAATTTTTGCCCGAGTAAACTTTAAAATTGTATCATTAACCCCAAGACCTCTCTCAGCCTAGTGCAACACTGCTGGCACAAGCTCCTGCTCAGACACAAATAAATAAAGAGGAAAGTTTAAAATAATTTGAAAATGATTTATTGTAGACCACCTCTGTAGTTAGCGATTCAAGTCTTATTACTTTACTGTAGTGTAACAAGGGAGGACAGTAACTTGCTGTGGGCTAAGGGTAAATTATGATCTATTGCAAAGGAGGAAGGGAATATACTAAGCCAAGAGGAAGGAGTTGGAAGCAAGCTATGCATTTTCTGAGGTATAACTGTAGATTATGGGTTGAAAAAGCACTTGTCTGTGACTCTTGCTGGAAAAGGCCAAGTAAACTATGAGACAGACAACCTTCTTCAATCTTCAGTAGTTAAGGAGTAGCACACTTGTGTGGTGAGGGCCATATGGGGGTGCTTGAACCTAATATAAATCAAGATCTGTAGCATCAACATCCTCCTTCAGTGTTTTCTTTCTTTTTTTTAATCCACCCTATGTTGGATAGGTCACTGTTTTAGAGTCAGAAGAGACATGTAATGCATCCAGGACAGTCTTTTTGAGGAGGCTTTGAGTTTCTTCTCTCTTTATACTTTAAGAAGTAAATTGAAGCCTTCTGATTGGAAATTGGTTTTGGGCTTCTGCATTAGAGAGTCAAAGAATGATTGCTTGTTTTTTGGAATTAGAAAACGATAGGAGGAAAAATCATCCTTCAACTGGAGAGAAGTTGGTAAATACTGAAAGTCTCTTATGTGTCAAGGACCAAGCTAGGTATTTCATATATTTTCTCATTGATCTTGGATAATTCAATGAGCTATGAGGTTTCTACTACTTTTGTTTGCAAATGAACAAGTTGATGGCCTTCATTAAGTATATTACCTGAGGTTTCTTGGTTTAGATTTTGGCAAAAATGGGAATTTTCCACATCACCACTGCCTACTCTGAATTGTTTTGATGGCAGCTCTGTTAAATATGAAAACAAAACAAAACTAGTATTCAAAGAAGTGAATATATTCACACTTACTAATCCAGGAATTTGCTTCCTCAGGCACTTGTTTCTCAAGATTCTTTGGCTAAATAATGTTACCCTCTTATTGATCATCTCAAAACTCTTTTTCCTTGGACTGCTTTAGGTTCAGTACCAGAAGTGCTTGTCACTCATCTTCGAGCAGCTGCCCATGCCCGTGACACAATGTTGGCTTTAGAAGATGCTGTGGACTGGCACCCTGGAGATAAAGTTGTCATCATCAGTGGACTAGGTATTGAAGGTGCCAAACCAATGGAAGAGACTGTCATTGTGGAAGCTGTGCACAATGCAGACCTCTATCTCCAGTCACCTTTGAGGTAATGCGCTGTCAACTTGGCTATATGGTGCTGGAAGATGATGAGATCTTAAATGTGTTATGCATCTGGATATTTGTTGGTCTCTCAAGATACATTTTTACATTACATAATTTTAGACTATATTTATAATTTACCATTTCAACAATATTCACATGAACAATAATCGATGGCATTAATTGCTTTGTTGTGTAGCCATTACCATTAACAGCGGCTCAGAGACCCATAAGCAAGGCATCTTCCTTTCATTGTTGCTCCTGCTCAATCCTGGTGACATGACCATGACACAATGACCTAGTCTAAATATTTTATATATCTCTGGAATCACACAATGTTTGTACATGTATTTTCATTAACATTGTGTGTATCAAGACCTTTTTCTTTTGATCCCATTGTATGTTCCCCATTTTGTTTATTAATTTGCTGATACTGAACCAACAATAACTAAAACACCTCACTGCCATTGGGTGATTTCAAATCTAAAACACCTGTAGGACACAGTGGAAACACCCCTTTGGATTTCTACACTTTAAATCCTTATTGGAGTAGACCATCTCATTTTTCTCTTGCAGAGGGACTGGTGAGTTTGGACTGATGATCTTGTGGTAAGCAGATTGATGCACAACCCATTAGGCTTCCAAATCTTTTCCACTATCTACCAATGGACAATTGGATTTATTTTTTGGCTACTGATAATATTAAATAATGATCATTCTTAGATATTTCATAGATTTTATCTCATTTAATTTTTTTATACTCATATGAGGTAAGAGTATTATTTTTGATTTATAACTAAGAAAACCAAAGTGCAGCATATAAATATTTGTTTGCATTTTTGCTTTTTGTGTCTCTAAGGATTTTAAGATAATCATAATAAAAGTTTCTCTTTTAAAAAGCTACCCCTGCTTTCCTTTCAATGTATGCACTCAGGGAAAAAATTAGAGCAGTTTCTAATTTTCATGTCCTTATGCCTATTGTCGCTCTACTGTATTTCAAAAGGCAAGGACCCTCAAACAGTCACACTAACAAATTCACTATTCCTAATGACTCAGAATACAATGTTTTCACTTTTATCTTTATCCTGTCATTATTTCCAGATGGTCTCATGCTGTCAAAGAGAACTGGGTGGCTGGGAAGTACCTTGTTTCCAAGGCCACAGTGGCCTTACTCAGCAGGAGTATTACCATCCGAGGAAATCTCACCATGGCAAGGAGGAGGCACCTTGCTTCATGTCAGGAGGACACGGTTTCAGAAGGTAGAGGAGTATTTTTCCTGGGGAACCCAATGAGCGAACCAGAATGCTCTCATTGTCACACTGATATGTGACACAGGGTCAAAACCCAATGAACCCTTAACCTTTGCACATCCGTAATATACTGTAGTTTCCTGAATAGTCTTGAGAAGTTGGAATTTTTTATCCTCGCCCATCTCCCCTCACCCAATTTTGAAAGAGATAGACCAAAGTATCCATTCAAAAAAAGTAATTACATCTCTAGGGGAATTTTTTTTCCCATTTAAGTGCTTCATCTGGTGGCCTTCAAGAGAAAATTTGAATTACCTTTAAAATAAACTCCCCAGTGATAACGAAATCTTAACTTGTTGGCACGTCCCCTTTAAAATTCTCAGGAAATCCATCAAACCAGAGTTGCAGGCACAGGAGCACACTCTTAGTGATTAGACTTGTGGGACTCTTTTGATCCGCTCCTCCCCCTCTGTTCTTGTGTGTGTGTGTGTGTGTGTGTGTGTGTTTTCAGTGTGATTTCTGAGTGAACTACCACATACTTTAGCCATGTGGTCAAAAAGTCCATTTATCTTCTAGTAGAATAGCAGGCACTGAATCACACTGATGTGCCTATTAAGCATCTATTTCAGGGATGGGTAGTTTAGTAGGTTATGTTTTGGTTTTCCAGCCTTTAGATTATGAGGTTTTCAAATGTTGTGAAGACATCATTTGTCAACATTGGTGCTGGGTGGTGTGGGTGTCAGGGATGACTCCCAGGCATGAACTGTGGATGGATGAGGAGGCTGTTTACTGAGATGGGAAGAACACAGAGTTTGGGGGTGAGAGGGTGAAGAGCAGGAGTCTAATTTTGTACATGTTGAGATGGAGATGCTAGGTCAGTATTTAAGTGGAGATACATGAGAGTATGTGGAGCCTAGAAGAAGTATTCAATCTGAGGCTAACTCACACAATCAAATTCCACATTCATGTGTCTACAGGAAGTGGCCTGGCTCTTGAGGCCTCAGCACATTGTAGTAACCAGTGTTTTAAAATAGTGGGGGTGGGCAATATGTTTGTTCATGTGGTCCTTTATCATAGGACTGGCTCCAAGAGGTGCTGGCAACAAGGTTCAGGAGGAAGGTACTGCTCAGTTCTTTCTCTGGGACCTTTGCTATGTCTGCAGTGGTTTGATGGCTAGTCGCCCCATCCATAAAGTGGCTCATAAAGGGAAACCCCCATTGGGCAGCTTCAGACTAAAAAGTACTGTGATTACGTTCTGTGCTCCCTTTTGCTTTCTTGTAATTCTCAATTCTGTGAAGTTGTTTTATTACACACTTCCTCCTTGAGATCCGGTAGATTGAAATTAAGCATCTATTTAGCTTGGACTTGTGGGTTATAGTCTGCCTCTTTGTGACAGTAAACTAAGATGATTGATTTGAGGGTTTCTGGAAATAATAGAGTAAAGGCAACATCATGTCCCAGTTATTGCATCTTTTAATTAATAATCTACAGAGGGTAATCAAAGTGAGAAGGAAGTAAAGCATTCAGTGAAATAAACAAGTCTGGTTTGTTCTTTGTGCTGGCAGTGCCATTCAAACTGGGAGGTTTGTCTAGAAGCTTGTTTGATGGGCTTCAGGTTCCATGACATGGTTCTGTGCTTCAGACCACCCCCAGGGCTGTTTGTATGCCAAGAGCGAGAAGAAGCTTGGATCCATCGACCTGGGGGCCAGAATCATTATCCAGTCCTTTCCAGAAGAGCCCAGTCAGGTCCGGCTCAGTGGTGTCCAGTTCCGGGATTTGGGGCAAGCCTTCCAGAAGCATCTGAGTTCACTGGCTTTGGTGGGAGTCATGAGAGGTAAGAGAGTGGAGGCCCACGACCCATCACGTTTCTTTCCTCTCTTCTTTCATGTCAAAGGCACATGTATTGTGGGATATGAAATATTCAGAAATAGATAGTGATTTATTTTGAAGCCTTTTATTCGGAAGCTTCAGGTCATGGTAGTGCAGTGGGTTAAACATTTTGTCTTAGAACTGAAAAATAGGTGGTTGAACCCATCAGTCCCTCCTATAGATGGGGAATGAAGTAGTCTTTCACTTCACCTATGGAGCAGTTCTCCTCAGTCCAATATGGACCCTGTGAATTGGAGTATATTGAATGGCAGGGCTGGAGGGCTTTGGAGTAGACTGCAAAGCTCAGCTGTTCTCAAGCCTCTGGTTACCTTTGGCAGACTCTGACTCTCGGTAGCCAAATGTGTTAAGAGCAGAACTGCGCTCCTTAGAGCTACAGTGATGTATCTTCCAGAAGGGCCTTGCCAGGCCTTTCCTCCACGATTCCTCTGTGTAGATTTGGAAGTCCCTTCCTTTTGTTAGCTGTCGGGCCCTCGTGGTTTGTGCCAACCAGGGGCTCCTGTCCAGCACAGTGGTGATTGCCATGAGGTGCTGTCTGTTGCTTCTGACTCAGGACAACTGTGTGAGTCCAGGTAGACTAGAGAAACCAATTCATAAACATGCATATGGGTGTAAGGGAAAGGGTTCTATACAAGAGGAATGGAACTTTGAAAAAGCATCCCAACCCAGGCCAGTCCAAGGTCATAAGTCCTATATTAGCCCATTTGTCTGATACCAAACTATAAGTCTTCTTCAGACTAAGGAAACACATGCAATGATGTCAAATGCATCAGGGTGCATCCATGTGGTTTCTCTTCAGGGAAGTCTCACAAGGAGTGAGCCTTGCCAGTCAACTGTCTCCAAGGGAGTGAACCAAGAGAGATAGCATCTCAACCTCCAAGAAGGAATTATACATTTCCCAGAATTCTCAGGAGAAGGTCATGCCTACACAAAGGTCTCAGTGGCTATCTCAGATTGACAGGGTAGACTCCACTCCTACACTCTTAATCCTCAAATTGAGATCAGATTAGGTGATTACCACAACAGCCCCTTGTACAACCTACTACAACACTGCTCAGGTCAGTGTCATCCTGACAATTGTGGTTACATTCAAACACCTTATAGCAGTCACTAGTTCAATATATCTCATGGAAGATCTTTTTTTTCATTGATCCTCTACTTTTTCAAGCAAGATTTCATTCCACAGGGTTGGAACCCTCCTGATAGCATGTACATGGAGTCTCCACATTCTCCTTTGAAGGAAGATGCTGGCACTCTCTTATACATTCAATATTCTGTACCAAGACCACAATTCAAAATCAAAATTTGGTTGCCTTCTTTATTCATTGTACAACTTTTGAATGCCTATAAGGCAATTAAAATATCACATGGCTTGGTCGAGGTGCATCTTAGTTCTCAAAGTGACATTTTTGCTTTTTTTACTTCAAAGGGTTCTTTTGCTTTAGGAAAACTGCCCAGTGCAATGCATGTTTTAGTTTCTTGGCTATAACTTCCATGAGTATAGATTGTGGATCCAAGTAAAATGAAATCTTTGACAACTTCAGTGTTGTCTCTATCATGATGTTACTTCCTGAATGAATCATGGTGGCTTCAGTTGGTTTAAATTTTGAGGTGAAATCAATACCCAAGGCTCCAGCCTTTAATCTTAATCGGCAGAGATCTCCACTTTGAGCAAGTCAAGTCATTTTATCTGCTTAGCCCAGATCGTTCACAAACCTGCCTCTAAACCAATCCTGATGCTCTGTTCTTTATTTAGTCTAGCTCTTACAATTATTTGCTCAACATACAATGTGAATAAGTGTGGTAAAAGGATACAGCCCTGACATAAATCTGTCCTGATTCTAAACCTCACATTATCCCCTTGTTATTTTCTTAGGTCTACATGTTTGCAATAAATAAAACCAAAAGCTTATGACCACCAAATCGGTTCTGACTCATAACCAGTCCTGATACAGGGAAAGGCTACTCGTATGACAGCCAACTGGAAGTCTGGCAGTTTAAAACCAGTAGTGACTTTCAGGGGGAAAGAAGAGACTTCCTATTCCTGCAAATGGGTACAGTCTTGAAAACCCAGAGGGCAGTCTACTCTGTGCTCTAGGTTCCTTATGAGTCCTGGAAACAGTGTGTCTAAAAGTCACTAAGATATTTATTGAATTCAAATCTGTAGACCCTTCTGTTTAAAAAAATCTAGTCTAAGATGAGCCTAGGGAGCAACATTTTAAAACAAACATCTATTAAAATAAATAAAATAAGCAAACAGACAACTCTGATGATCCTAACACAAGTAAAAGTACGCTTTGGAAAGCATCAGTGTATGTATTGCAAAACATAGTGAACCAGACACATGTTCAGAATCTTGCTTCTACCCTATACTAACTTTGCGACTATAGGCTGATTTTACATCATTTTGATTATACCCATAATCAATGCCATGAATCCAATTTTAGTAGAATATACTACTTTCATGTGAACTTGTACCAAGTCCAAGGAATCTTCTACCATGGAGATCTGGAACCTCAGGCTGAGAGAGAGCCAGATGCTTATCCTGGGAACAGAAAGAAGGGAGACTGTGTGATTCATAATGAGAGCTAAGGAGGTGGGTGGTTGGGGCTTTGTAAGGCAGGAAACATCAAAACTAGAAGAGACTCAGAAATAACCATATCTGTTTCTGTCAGGTTGATTCTGACTCATGGTAACCCCAGGGGTTACAGTATAGAATTGTGTTACCGAGGTCTTTCAAGAGCAGCACTGCTGGACCAGTTTGAATTGCCAACCTTTCAGTTAGAAGTTGAGCACCTCTGGGGGTGAACAAGATCAGAAAGAAGAGCTACGGCTAGATATACCCTAAAATGTTCTAAAATCAAAGTATAATGGAAGGTCCTGAGTAAAAATCTAGTACAGAGCATCATAGAATTGCGGTATAGTTGCCAAGTGGTGAGAAGTGGGGACAACACCTCATTGTGAGTCACCCTCAGCCACCTCCAATATGAATACATTCTAGCATGGCCTCCCTTTTGTTGTTGTTTGGGGCCACAGAGTCCATGTTGACTCATTGGATCTCCTGTGACAGAGTAAACTTTACCCATAGTTTTCTTGCCTTAATCTTTTTTTAGGGCTCATACATCGCTTTTCATCATACACAGTTCAATACATAGTTACATATTCTGTGCCTTGTCAACATTCTCCCAACGTCTGCTTTCCCTCTTGGGCCCTTGATAAGAGTCCCCCTTCCTTCCCTCTTCAACCTTTCACCCCCTCCCCTCAGCCCTCATTACTCTGCAATCATTATTGTTTTGTCATGTCTTGCACTGCCTGACATCTCCCCCTGCCCACTCTTCCCTATGTCCGTCCTCCAGATAGGAGACAGTCTGCAGATTCCCATAGCTGGCTTCCTCTCTCCACCCCACCTTCCCTCCATCCATCCGGCAACTCCACTCCCACCAATGACCCCAAGAGGTTCATCCACCCTGAATTCCCTGCGTTTTCATCTCCCATCTCTGCCAGTATACCTCCTCCAGTCCAGGTGGAACTGCAGGGCAGAGTTGGGACCGTGGTGGTTGGGGCTAGGAAACCTTCAGGAAATAGAGGAAAGTTGTATGCTTCATTGCTACCTCACTGCCTCTTGACTGACCCATCTCCTCCCCATGACTCCCCTGTAAGGGGGTGTTCCATTGTCCACAAATGGGCTTTGGGTCCTTACCCTGCACCCCCCCCCCCTCATTCTTACTGTTCTTTAATGTTTGATGTCTGCTCCCTTCGGCCCCTCATGATCACACAAGTTGGTGTGCTTCTTCTATGTGGGCTTTGCTGTTTCTGTGCTGGATGGCCACTTGTTCACCTTCTAGCCTTAAGATCCCAGCTACTTTAGTGTTTGTTGGCTGGGTGCCATCAATTTCGTGGGCTCTGTCTGCTTCTGCACCCTTTTGTCCTCAGCGATCATGACAGGAGGGTGGGCACTTAATGATATGTTTTTTGTTCTTTGATGCCTGAAAGCCTGTTTTTTTCCACTCCTCATGGTCGCATAGGCTGGTGTGCTTCTTCTAAGCTAGGCCTTGTTGTACTGCTTCCTCATCCTCAAGTCTTTGAGGCCTCCGCATTATGTCTTGATAGCCGGGTACCATTAGCCATCTTCACCACTCTTTCTCCTGTCCCCACTTGTCCTCCGTGATCATCTCAGGAAAGTACATACACATAATATGTTTTTTTTTCCTGTTTGATGCCTGAGACCTGATCCTTTTGACTCGCTTTGGCCACACTGGCTGGTGAGCTTCTTTTGTGTGGACTTGGATACTTCTCACCTAGTTGGCTGTTTATCTTCAGGCTTTGAGACCCCAGACTGTATATCTTTTGATATCTGGGTGCCATCTGTTTTCTTCACCACATTTGGTTATGCACCTATTTGACTTCAATGATCATATTGGGCTGGTGAGCATTGTTCTTGCCTGTAATCTTGATGGAAACTGATAACCAGGTCTCTCTTCCAGGTCACCAGGTGAATTGGAGCTACTGATCATTCATTTAGCCATCAAAAGTTTACTTGTTGTATCTCTAAGGGCCCTATTAAAGGAATGCTATTCCGGGGTTCAGAGATCTTCTGAGGGATAACCTAGAGCATGCAAAACATGTGATATTTGGGAGATAGTAAGATTTTTCAAGGTAGCAATAGAGTAATCCCAAGGATACTGAAAGACGCATCCTGGTTAGCTTATGACATCATTTTTCTCATCATTTTCCATACCAAATATGTCTATATATCCCAGGGTTCCAGAGAGCTTCCATTTTATTTATTTTAAGTTTCATTTACAAAGTTGGTTCATTGTGTGCCTCTTCTTTAGCATATTAGAATGAGTCATGTCCGTGTGTTCTCCTCTCCGTTTCTTTGGACTCTGGCACTGACAAAGAAATAGGAGATTTCACATGGGGACTAACTTCTGCATCAGGGAGGGTGGTTGTGGTTAAAGGAAAACGAATCTCCAGGAATTCACTGAATATAAAATGTTACCACTAATTAATTTGGGACTGGGTGCACACAGTCGTCAATGCCAAGAAATTTGGAAGACAATTACTTGGCCAGGCAGCTAGATGAGCTTCATATTTGTATCCCTTGTAAAGGAGGATAGCCCCAGAAAATGTAGAAAGCCTCAAACACTATCACTAATATCACATTCAAGTAAAAAAGATGAGGATAATTAAAAAGTGATTGCTGTAGAACATTGACAGTGAGCTGTCAAGCTTAATTCAGGAGATATGCAGTAGGAAGTATCATTTCTGATATATGTATTTTGGATGAAAGAAGAAAATACCACGAAGATGCTTTTTATTCATTATGCAAATACATTCTATCTCTGTGAATTAACACTATGGATAACATTGTGAAGCATGGGAATTCCAGAACACCTAATTTTTCCCATGCACAACCTGTACATCTTCCAAGAGGCATTTAAACAAAAAACAGGAATACTGCATGGTTTAAAATAAAAAATAAAATAGTTTGCATCAGTGTTATATCTTTTCATTACAGTTTTTTAATTTCTATACTGTGTGGATATTCCAAAAGTTTGGACTGCATTAAAAAATAACATGGCATCACTGTTGGAGGAAGACACACTAACAACTCATAACCTGTAGATGACACAACTTTGCTTGCTAAAAGAGAGAAGGACTTGAGGCAATTGTGCTGAAAATTCAATACTTCAGGAGTCAGGATGGACTATTAACTCAAAGTAAGACAAACAAAAATGGGACTAATAGGTAGCATCCTGGTAAGTGGAGGAATGATTAAAGTTGACCTGGGTTTAATTTTATTTGAATCCACAGTCAACACACATGGCAGCCCTAGCTAAGAAACCAAGTGGCTTATTTCTTTGGTCAAATCTGCTGCACATGACTTCTTTAAAATGTTAAAGAGCAAGGATGTCACTTTTTTAACAAAATTAAACAGTTTTAATAGCACTTTATGCACAGGTCATAGAGTTCAATAATTCAATCAAGAATGTCACTTTCAGGACTATGGTTCACCTAATCCAAGAGCTCAAACAGTGAATTGCACAGGGAAACTCTGATACCCAAGACCTCTTTAAGGTGTTGAAAAGCAAAAATGTTACACTGTGGTCTTGAGTTCTCCTGATCCAAGCCATGGTATTTTCAATGGCCTTATAGGCATATGAAAGTTGAATGTTCAATAAAGAAGATATAAAAAGAATTGATGCATTTGAATTATGGTGCTGGTAAAGCATATTAAAAGTAACATGGTGGTTAAAAGACCAGATTTGAAAAGAAATACATCCAGAATGCTATGTAAAAACAAGGATGGAGAGACTTTGTCTGTCATTCTTTGGACATGACATCTGGAGTGACCAGTCCCTAAAGAAAGATGTTATGCTTGGTAAAGTGGAGGGGCAGTGGAAAAGAGGAAGGCTCTCAATGAGATGTATTGGCACTATGGATGCAACAAAACTTCAAACATAGGAACAACTGTGAGGGTGGAACAAGACTAAGAAGTGTTTTCTTCTGTTGTTCATATGTTCACTATGGCTCACCACGGACTTGATGGCAGTTAACAAGCCCAATCTAACCCACAGTATTTTTCAATCCCTCTATATTTTTTTGGGGGGGGGGCATCACTGCCTCTGGTGGTCGTGGGCGCTACCCAGTGCTGCTCCTGAGAGCCGCTGCTGGATTTGAACCACCAAGACTGTGGGCCGCAGTCCCGTACTCAACCACTTACACCACTGGGGCTTAGCCCTCACCATTTATGTTAAAACAGGAAAATTAATAAAGAAGACTGGAAAACAATTGATGGGTTTGAATTATGTTGTTAGCAAAGAATATTGAAGTAACCTGGATTACCTAGAAGAACGTACCAATCTATCTTGGAAAGAGAACAACTAGAATGCTTCTGAGAAGTGAGGTTGGCAAGACTTTGTTGAATTTTATTAGGGGAGATCAATCCCCAGAAAAGGATACCAGATTTCTTAAAGTAGAGGGTTGGTGAGAAAGAGGAAGACCTTCAATTAAATGGACTGACACAATGAGTGCAGAAATGGGCTCAAACACAACAACAAATGTGATGATGATGCAAGACCAGGTGGTGATCTGTTTTGTTGGACAGAAGATCCCTATGAATTGGAACACTTTGGAAGACCATGAAGACAACAGTATTCTTGCTCTTTATCTTATAAATCTGCTATGTTTAAAAGTGAGGGATGAGTTCCTTAGACCATCCTCTCACTTTGCTTACACTGTGGAATCAGAAGTATTTAGAGCCAGAAATAGTGATGCCTCACAAGTTAAAAATGTGATTTCACAGCTCAAGAAATAATGACTATATTTCCTCATGTCAAATACAGTTTTGAAAGATCAGAACTGGCCTTTAAGAAGAACCCTTCATATTTCCCTTAAATTCTCTCAAATTGTTGTCTGCCATATTGAGATAAGTGTTGACACCAAAGATAGTGGTCAATAGTAGCAGTTGACAGTCATGTGTCTTTCAGGAGTATGGCCATATTCTTTCATTCTCTGGTAGTTGTTTTTCCTTCTAATTACTGGTCCTTGGGTTTCACTTTGTTTAACTCACTGGTGTCTTTGAAGTTGATTGATTTTCTGAACTCAAATTGATTGATGTTTCTCTTTGTTTTTTTCATCTCAATCTCATTATGATATGAGGGATATGCTTTAGATGGTATATGTAACACCAGAGACATCTTTGCAATCCGTTCTTAAAAGTTTTCTAAGGAGTGTGAATGGTTTGCCTAAAGGTTCGTGGTTTGAAGCCCTCTAGTGGTATCAAGGAAGAAAGGTCTGGTAATCTGCTTCCGTAAATACAATAGCCTTGTTGTCATATCTCTTCTTGAACACTTATGGTTTCACCCATGAGTTAGAAGTAATTTTATGGCAAGGGAAGTGGTAGTGTTGTAAATCACTTCTTGATCTTTCCTATTCAGATTCCTACATTCGGGGCTGCTCAGTTTGGAACTCCTTCAGTAGAGGACTCAGCATGTCTAGGACAATGGGTCTGACAGTGGACAGTAACGTGTTCTACAATATTTTAGGCCATGCACTGCTGGTGGGTAAGTGAAACCAACTTATTGACTTTGGGTAGTCTTGAGTAGGATCCACATATTTTCAAAAAGAATTATCCCAAAATTCTGAATTTCCTATTTGTAAAAACTTGGCTTCTGGTCATTGGAAAGAGATCATAGTCCAAAATTCAAAATTTAAACTTAGTTGTGACTACTTGACTTACTAACCATTGTTAATAGGAAACTGAAGTTTTAAAGGTAATATTTTTAGTTCAGTTAATAAATATACAAAAGGTAGGTTTTTAAATTTCCTACCCGAGCACCAAAGAACAAGAATCACATCATTACAAAGGAGAGGGAGAGCAGGGTGGGGACCTAAGGCCCAC